>RJWM01006597.1:45484-83438 GCA_004363535.1 Dasyprocta punctata
ACCTCGCGCCTGCCAGGGCAGGCGCTTAAGCCACTGAGCCAAACTCCCAGCCCTGGTTTTTTGAAGCAGGGTCGCACTGTGTAGCTCAGGCCGGCCTTGTGCTCGCGTTGTAGCCCAGGCCGGCCTCGAACTCACAACGCTCCGCCTACCTCAGCCTCCCGAGTGCTGGGATTAAAGGCGTGCGCCACCACGCCCGGCAGGTATTTCATTTTTTTGGATGGTAGGGGATGGTCCCGCCGAGCTCGCACCTCTGTCTCCACTGAAGGTCAGGCTGGCCTCGGGCTGCGAGGCTGGAACCGGACAAGCCCAGCCCACCGGTGCCGGCTGGGAGCCAGTAGACGGGCCGGCAGCGGTTCCGAGTCCGAGCTCAGTTGGCCTCTCCAGATGCCCCCGCGGTCACGCTCTCTTGCGGGAGGTCCAAACTGGACAGCTCACCAGCACTGCAGTCCACGGTGTCCACCGCAGTCCGCCGTGTCCGCTGCTCCGCGCCACTGGTGTCCTTCTCCGTGGAGGCCTCCGGGGTGGCCAGCAGTCCCCGTGCGTCTGCAGGTTCCAGCCGCCTCCAAGCAGTGAGTCCAGGCTCGGGGAGAAGACGCAGCCTGCCTCTTCCTCCTCCTCCTCCTCCTCCTCCTCCTCTTCCTCCTCCTCCTCCTCCTTTGAGGCCGCTCTCTTCACTCTCCCTGTGGGCTTCAGTTCCCGATTCAGATCCTTCCTGGGCCCCTAGGACCCACTTCCCCCCTCCTTCTCTGCCCCCCATTGCTATGTTGCAGCGTTTGGACTCCAAGTCTCGGCAAGGCTCGCTCTTTGCTGCTTATCACTCCACCATCTTCCCAGAAGTTTCAAAAAGGGGTTTCCTGTGGAAGGGCAATCTGTATTCCCTTTGTACCTGGTCACTTTAGCACATACGTGCATGCTTTTTCAGGGCTGAAATTCTGATCTGAGTCAGATTTCTACACCCAGCCATGTACCTGGTCCACACGTGCTGTGCAGTGTGAAGAAACTGTCTTTGGTAAACTGACCTTAGCCTGAAGTGAAATCACTGGTGAAAGGGCAGGAAAAAGTGGAGCCCTGTAGCCTTTGAGTGACAGCGGGTCTTCTGGGACTGGAGGGTGGAAGGGAGCCCCATACGTGCCACTATCTGCAGATGTTTGTGTCTCGGCACCCTTGTTCCCACCAGCAACCAGGTATCCCTGGGCAGCGACCAAGGATAGCGGCCAGCACTTGGTACTGTGGCAGGCCAGAGCCGGTCCGAAGGCCCCAGATGGTTGATATAAAAGTCTTTCTTTGCAGTAAATTTTAATGAAGCCCAGTATTTGTAAATAGAAGTACTTAGCCGTGTACAGCTTGCTAAGGGTTTCTCAGGGTGAACACAGCTCCCACGTCAGATCCCAGGCGAGCGCTGCCACCTCAAAAGCCCACAGGGCCTGTGCATCATCCCATAGCCACTCTGGCGTGGTTCCTTCGCTTAGTTCGGACATCTCCTCTGCCTGACCAGCTGGAGTTCTTAGGGTAGGAGTGCTGTTGCTGTCCACATCCTGTGTGTGTCTCCTGGTGCACAGAGGCGGGCACTGCGTGTCTGTGTCTCGTGTAGCCTCCTTCAGCCTGTGCTCGTTGATGGGACTCAGCACCCTGGGAGACTCTGAGGGCTCCATCAGACCCACACGGGCCTTTCCTGCCCTCGTTTTCACTGTGCAGTGGGGGCTGGTATGGGGTTTGGCAGCAGGTGACCTTTGGTGGTGCAGTGACAGTGACTTGCCGACATCCTGTTTCCACATGAGAGGAAATGAGAATTCGTAGCATTACCACCGTGTAGAAGCCCAGGCCTCGTGGAGTTCTCAGGCCGCCTGTGCGTGCTGGGATGTGTGTGGCCCGAGTTTCCCTCAGGCTCTGCCTTGACCACAAGCTGCCTGCACAGCTGCCCTGATTTAAAAGGAACAGTCCCAATTCCTGATTTTGCTACATAGTCTTATGTGCTGACAGTATTTATTTTGATTTTTGTATGTTTGTCCTCAAAGTGTGTACATGGATGTGAGTTTGAAGGCAGTCAAACACCTGAGGCAGACTCAGGGCCCAGTGTGGTAGTGTTTGCAGTGTTTGATGGTAGAGGACATGGAAAGGGCCAGGAGACAAAACAGTGGAAGAGTCGCCTCTTCCTGCCCATTTTAACCAACAAATGCAGGTAGGCAAGGTCTGAGTGAGATCACTAGCAAAGGCAGATGGGACCTGCTTAGCACTAGAAAGGCTGGAATGAGAGGGAGGTTGGTAGCCCCTGGAGAGAAGAAGGCAAAGCCCACAGGGACTCCAAGAAGCCACATGGTCCCCCTGTGCAGCATAGTTAAATAAGAGTGTACTCATGCCTCTGCAGAAGCTGTGATTTTATGTGTCATTAAAGTGTCTGATGGGTCCCAGCTACTTGGGAGACTCAGGTAGGTAGATCACAAATTAAAGGCCAGCAAGACCCTGTCCCAAATTTAAAATAAAATTTTAAAGGGGGGTGGTTGTTGGGGGTGTAGGTCAGTAGTAGAGCATTAGGTTCAACCCTAGTACTTTTTAAAATGAAGACGGTATGATGAAGTCGTCTTTGGCACAATTCAGATTTGTGCAACCAACACCAGTGTCTAAATTTAGAGGGCTCCCATATACTAAAAAGAAATCCCACATGTCCCCTGCACACCCTCCCTCGTCTTCCCCGAGGCCCTGCCTCCCCTTCCTGGCTTTGCTGCTGCAGGCATTTTGTGTAAATGTAATCCTGCAGTGTGGATCTTTTTGTGTCCGCCTTCTTCCATCATGTTTTCCTGGTCACCCCTTGTCCTTGCTGTAGCATGTGTGAGTGCCTCTGTTCGTTTGTGGCTGTCAGATCGTCCACTTGGATGGATCGAACACATCTGGTTATCCATTCATCTTTTGATGGACCTTTGGGTGTTTCCACATTTGTTTTTCCCCCAGCATCAGATTCACTTATTTATCTTATAAATCCTTATAAAGCTAATTATCACACAGATTAACAGCCAGACTAACTGGCCAAAATCCACATTTCTGTATAAATCAAAGCACTTAGTAGATGATCAGTTATAATTGATTAAAACTGTGTTTGTGTGTGTCCTGTTGTGTTCTGCCTGTTTGAGAAAGGGGCCAGTGTTTGGTCATCGAAACCCAGTTAGTGTGGCCACCTGAAAGCCGTGTCTGAGTCACAGTTGGGACCCTAGGGAAGAAGCCTCATTCGCAGACGGGCATGGAGTTGTCTTCTGACCCTGCCGCTGACAGGGCGTCTCGGGGAGCTGCGTGTGCAGGGCTGTGAGCAGGAGCACCCACCCGCTCTGTGTGCTGTGCTGGGGCTGAGTGTGCTGCACGTCTTCTGGCTTTACTGATGGAGCAGTGGCTCCAGGGGAGCCTGGCCTCCCTGGAGGGCACCTGCATGCCGTGGTCATTCGGAGGTGTCGTGCAGACAGGGTGGGGAGGCCGGTGTGGCTGGTGTGTGGTGTGTAGGAAACCGAGGATGAGGCCGAGAGGTTGTGAACGTGAAAGCGCGAACAGGCCGAGGGATCTGTGCTTGCTGACAAGTGTTTGTAGGTACTGAGACCTGTGCCTTGTGTGGCAGGGTGTGGGGTCTTCATCCGTCTTTGCAGACAGGATCGTGGGCTTCTCAACTTGTAGGTCTTAATTTTCTCGTCTCTGAGATGGGAACAGGATAATAACTGCATCGTGAGGTTGTTGTGATGAATAAATGCACACCAAAGGACCATACCTGGCATGGAATGAGCACTTCACGTCAACACTGCCACTGTGAAGAGCAGGGGTTAGAATGAAACAAGGACCTGGTCGCATAGACTGCCCGGATTGGAGAGATTGCCGCCGCCGGTGCCATGTGCTGTGAGCCCCACGTCTGCGGCGGGGTGATGCTGGGAGCTCAGGGCCGCTCTGTGGCTGGAGAAGGGCACACTCTCGTGCCGTACGGTGACTGAGGGTGACCTGGTGCCTTAGGGTCACAGTAGAGGTGGTTCCTCGGGCGGCCTGGGGGGCAGTGGTGGTGACCTCTGCTCTTGCGTGAGGCGTGTACTTTAAGTGGATCAGTTGTGTGCTGAGTGCAGCGCCGCACCCTGAACGTATGGAGACTTCGACTGCATAGATCCTTGGTGCGAATGTCACCACAGCAGCCGGACGAGGGCCCTAGCGATGCTGGCTGGCAGAGTGCCTGTAGGGATGCCGCTCTACGCACAGCCCAGACGGCCCGAGAGCCCCATGGCAGCAGCGTTACGCACAGGATGAGTGCTGGCTGAGTGGGACATGCTGATTTTTATAGACTCCATATGCAGGACTGCTGGTGATGGAGAGATTCAAATATAAATGAGCTCTTTTTTTGTGGTGGCTTTGTTTTTCTAAGGGAAGATGTACACCCTTTTTATAGAAATTTTCTTTCCCCTTTTTAGTACGTATAGTGGACTCAAAAGCTGAGTTGATTCATTTGTGTCTGATCTGGTTCAGCCAGTGGATGAGATACCAGTGAGATTTCTCCACAGGAAGCCACCACAGGCATGGGCCTGTCCCTCGAGGGCTCTTAGGGTCACAGATAACCATTGGTCAACAACCTTGGCCTCATTACTGGACTGACCTGGAAGCACCTGGGTCCCCTGTGCCTGTTTTGGAGGAGAGCTCGTTGTGAACGCGCTGGTGAGTTGTTCACGGAAAGCTCTTCTCCAGATTGTTCTTACAAAGCAATGCAGTGGTACCCAGGTACTGATTATTTCTGAGAGGGTGACAGCTCACAAAAGTGACAAGTACCAAACAACTTGTTCTGGCTGGAAAGGGTGGTGGGGTGATGCGTCCCAAGGCAGCTGACTTGTCAGTTTTAGTTTGTAGCACCGAGGTATGACTGTATATTAAAATTTCTCAGAGCAGGTGTTGGCCCCTTTCCCAGCCTGTGGTGCTCCTTCCCATCCCGGGGCTCAAGGCAGCTCCTGTGTCTAGCTGGGGCCTCGCACTGTGCAGGCCATAGCTGGGGCCTGTGAGGGGTGATCCAGGTGCCCCACAGCTCCAGCAAGCCTGCAGGTGTCACCACAGCTTGCCCCAGACCCTCTCTTCTGAACCTTGTCACATTTCTATCGTGAATATTGGCAATAAAATATGCATAGTGGTTTGCAGATGATACACAGCTAGGAAAGAAACCAAGTAAATTGGTTGACAGATTTGGCATCCAGAGCCATCTTCAGGACCAGATCTGGAAAGATGGGATTTACGTAGATTGTTCCCCTGTAGGGTGGATACAAGTATAGGGCAAGTGAGACTGAGAAGCCATCTCTGCTTGTGCAGTGGAGTGACTGAGTGAGCTGTGACCTGTGAGGCATCAGCACCGAATGAGGCCTCCAAATTCCTTTTTCTGGTGGCTGCGTTCCAGCTGGCATTGGTCCCTTCTGGTAGACTTGCCGTGGACAGGTGTGCTGCTCCTTTTGCATAACCCTAGAAGGGTCGTTGCCAGTGTGAGGGGCTGATGCATCTGAGGACAGATGCAAGCGGTACTCATGCGCAGTCAGGGAGGGCCAGCCCTGGCAGCCTCCTGGTGGGTGTGGCATGCACAAAAATAAGTGAAGAAATAGTTATATAAACTGTGATCCTGATCGTGACAGCCATCTGCCAGCTGGAGCTGGTGAGACAGGGTGGGAGGCCCAGAAGCGCTGCAGAGGGGCCGGACTCCGACTCCCGCAGGAGCTCCTGGGTGCAGGGTGTCCAGCTCAGGCCGGAGGTGCTGCTGCAGCACTCCCAGGCATCGCGCACGGGGCAGGTGTACCTGCGCCTGCACATTCCTTGTGGCTTCCCACAGCACCGCCCTCCACTCATGAGGGTGACACTGTTCACTGGTGAGAACCACTGAGGACCCCTAGTTTAGAATCTCACTTAGTGATGCATTTTGTAACCTGCAGTTTCGGTTGCTGATTTATGAATGCTCTTCTTTGAAGGCCAGGTATGTTTTTTCTTTTCTTGTTTTTGGTTGCGCAGACTGGCCTTGAACTCACTCGGTAGCCCAGGCTGGGCTGGACCTTGCGGCGATCCTCCCACCTGAGCCTCTTGAGTGCTGGGATTATAGGCAGATGCCACCACACCTGGCTTTACTTTATTGTGTTTTTTTAAATATCTATTTTTATTGATGAATAATTATAATAAAATTCAATAAAATGTGTATCTTTTGGTATGCAGTTAGGTGAGTTTCAGCACATCCATCATACCAGCACAGTACAGTTATCCTGGAGAATCCCGCTTGCCCTCTGCCCTCCTGCCCTCCCAGCCCAGCGCCCAGACCCTGCTGTCAGCCCTTGGCTGGCCTTCCTTCGTGAGGGGCTTGTGCGAGTGCAGTTGTACGGCCCCTGCCTCTGCCCGGCTCAGTGTTTCTCAGTCCTGGCTGTGTGTTGGGCGTAGCAGAGGATGTGTGCCTTTTGTTGCTAAGGAATACTTGTTTGTGTGCCGTTTGTCCACTGGGGGAGGTTGGCTGTCCCAGGTGTTTTGTTTTAGGGCCATTGTTGTTCACAGTCCTGGGGATTGAACCCCACATACCACAGGATGCCCCAGCTCTTTTTATCTTGCTCTGAGACAGTGTCTCCCTAAGTGACCCATGCTGGGCTCGGACTTGCAGTTCTGTGTGAGCCCCTGACTAGCTCCAATCCCTGGTGTGAGCTGCCCCTGACTTTTATAGCTAGGTCTAAGCCCTCAGTGAACGTGTGTAGGTCCTGGCATGGGCCTGCGTTCTCTCCTTAGTTGAGTGTCCTCTGTAGGTGCAGGTGGTGGGCTGAGCGTGTCTCCTGAGCCCCTAAGCGCAGCTGCACTGGGCTGTCCCAGCAGCACGCCCGTTGCCAGGGGTGGCGGGGCTCCTCCGCTTCTGCTGTGTGTTCTCCCCGCAGGATGTTGGCCTTTCCCTCACGTTTGTATCAGCCATCTTCATTTCTTCCTGTTTCTTCCATTTTTGTATCTTGCGTGCTTTCAGTTCCCCTTCATTACCCTTGCTTTCCCCACGTCACTTACCTTACTGTGCAGGTACAATCCGGTGTGTATTCTCGGTACAAATCACTTGCCAGTTGTATGTGTGAAAGTGTCTCTTCTAATCTGTTGCTTACCTTGCTGTGTTTAACGGTCTATTTTAAAGTTATTTATTGGATGGGACTCACTTTCCTGTGTTCTACCTAAGGGAACTTTACTCCAGGGTCATAGAGATTTTCTCTATTCTAGTAGTTTTATAGTGAGTAGCTAGACTATTGGGGTAGTTGTGGTAGCTGTGGTTCAGATTAAACGGTACTCAAAGTGCCTGGAAAACACAAATCAGTATTAAAAAAAAAAAGCAACCAGAAATTAATCAACTTCATGGCTTTTTAACCCTGCTTAATTTTAGGTCAGCAGGCGGTCCTTCAAGTCGGAGTGGGCATCGGATGGTGGCTTGGAAGAGACAGTTAGTCCTTTTTGGTGGCTTCCATGAGAGTGCAAGGTTGGTACTGACAGCAGGCGCGCCTTGCTTTCTGGGGGTACTGGGAGGACTGCAGAAGACCCCTCCACGTGCACAGGAGTGAGATCAGCCCTGCCCCTTCCTCTTTTGGACTAATGGATTATAAATCAAATATGAGTTTTATAGTGGCTTCTAACTTGAAACCGTCTTGAAAACAGAACTTTTTCAAAGCCTTATCTGTTACCTTGTTTAAAATTATTTAGGAAGTATTTTGTACATACAGAAAAATTGCAGTACTATTACACACATGGACACCACTGAGTTAAATTAATTTGACTTAGTACCAACTGTCAGAGTGGTCCTTGAAGCAGTCGCTACTTTTACTTGAGGACAGAATTTCTTTACTGGAAATGTGCAGTTTAAAATCTGCAGACGGGGTGAAACGTAGCAAGTCTTTTAGAAGCCAGGGTCCTCTGCATGCCCGGTGTGTTCCTAGCTGTCCTCCAGAAGGGGGCATGCGGGTCTCAGTGGCAGCTGTGGCGAGTTACTCCCGAGCTCCTCATGAGGGCGGCGGCAGCCCTGACCCAGCCTGGACACTGCCCCCACTTCTCAGTGCTGGCTGCGCCGCATGGAGGGTGCAGAGGGCAGAGGCCAGCTCCGGCCAGCTGTTTTGGACGGCTGCGTGGTTCCACATGAGTTTCCCAGCCTGGGTCTGGACTCGTCACACGGGACCTGAGGAAGAGTGGTTGTTTCCGACCAGGGTAGAAGCCTTAGTCTTTCTGCACAGCTGGAGAGTAGTGTCTTGTCCTATGACAGTCACCCTGGGAGAGCAAATCTCTGCATACTTGTCCTGAGTCCTCACTACACGCCGAACCCTTTGGCACCTACACCCCAGAGCACTGGGCATGGCAGGGCTGCCTCAGGCAGGGCCTCCTTGCCTCGTTGGTGTTGGGGATGCAGAGGGGCTGCTCTGCCCCTTTGCCTGTTCTCCCCGTCCTGTCCCTGGTCTGAGCACGGCTCTTCCCGGACTGCAGATACCTCCCTCCTCCCCATTCCCCTGGACCACAGTTACTCACAGAGTGCCTGATGCCATCATTTGGGAGTTGTGAGCTTGCCAGCAAGGCAGAGAAACAGCCTGACTTTTAGATTGAACTACTCTGCTTCTGTGGGCTGGCCCCCTTTCTAGTTTTTAAATGAAACACACAGATTTGCAGCTTCTCACCTGAGTTTAGACTGGCATTAGTGAGAGTGAGCGCTCACCCTTAGACCAGCGCTCCTTTCTGTGGCCTGCCTTCCTGGCACCGTCACGGCTGACAGCCTGTGCTGCCTCTTCCGACCAGGGACTACGTCTACTACAGTGACGTGTATGCCTTCAGCCTGGACACGTACACGTGGTGCAAGCTGTCCCCGTCGGGGCTCGGCCCCACTCCTCGGTCAGGCTGCCAGATGTCCGTCACGCCCGAGGGCAGCATCGTCATCTACGGGGGCTACTCCAAGCAGGTGAGGCCTCATGTGTAGGAGTGGGGCGGGGAAGACATCTGTCTCTGCTGCTTCTGTTTCCCCAGTAATGGGTGCTTCCAGGTGGGATGACACGTCCCTGTAACATGAGGAGCTCTTAGTGAGTTATCGATGGGCAGAAGCAGTGTTAGTTTGTTCTCGGGACACACTAAGATGTTTTTCATACCTTACCAAGGTTTAATCCCTGTCCCCCCAGGGTACGACAGTGGACCCATCCTGTAGCAGTTCCAACTTACTTTCTCTTGTTTTTTTGGTAAATAAGAAGTTTGACTTTCTATTTTTAGAATCACAATCTAATGTTTTTGTTAAACTATATTTACAGTATAGGTTTCCTAAAATGATTTTTGGGTTTAAGCTAAGGAGGAGAAGGGGAATATTTTGGGGTCTTTCTTCCTAGGCTGCGGACACTGCTGGATACACTGTTCTGCTGTAGACCATGCCGTGCCTTAGCTCTCTTTCCTCCTCGTAGCGGGCTTGTTCTTCCATCTGCACATGTATGCAGGCGCCTCTCTCACTGACCAGCACGCCTGAGGTCCTCTTGTCCACCTAGTCAGTACCTTGCCAGCAGGACACAGTGGACCCATGACAGATGACCAGCATCTCTATGTGGAGTTTTGTTTTGTTTTGTTTTGTTTTGTTTGTTTTTTGTGGCTCCAGGGATCGAACTTACAACCTCGCGCCTGCCAGACAAGCACTAAGCCACTGAGCCAAACTCTCGGCCCTATTTAGCTCAGGCCGGCCTTGTGCTTGCGTTGTAGCCCAAGCCGGCCTCGAACTCACAACATTCCTCCTACCTCAGCCTCCCGAGTGCTGGGATTAAAGGCGTGCGCCACCACGCCCGTCTTCTGTGTAGAGTTTTTAAAGTCTCGTGTTTTGAAACTTCTCAAACACATAACTACCTTGAAGGAATCTGTGGTGAATGCGTCCCTGCTGACCCACCCCTGCTGTGCTGTCGCACTGTCATGGTCTTGTGTCTGCACACGTCTGTGCTGCGTCCTGTTGGTCATCCACAGTATAGTTCGAAGTGCACTCAGAGGTCAGCCCTGACTGCTCACGCATCGTCAGTAAGGTTGGGTCCCCACGTGTAGTGTGTACCCCGTACGTGTGCACTGCCGGCTACACAGGTGCACGTGTGGTGTGGCCCCCTCGTCCTGCTGGTGTCTCCTATGCAGTCCCCAGCTGTGCCTCAGAGGCAAGCGCTGCTCTCAGCCCTCCCCATCATGTCCTGGAACTTTGAGTCCATGGCTTTCTAATGCTTTGTTTCATCTCTGACTTAGTTTTGTTTTGTTTTGTTTTGTTTTGTTTTATTTTGTTTTTTGAGACAGAGTCTTGCTATGTTGTCCAGGCTGGCCTTGAACTCACTGTGTAGCCCAGGCTGCTCTTGAACTCGCAGCAATCCTTCTGCCTCAGTCCCCCGAGTGCTGGGATTACAGGCGTGGGCTACCCCACCCTGCCTTTCCTTCTGTGGCTGTACTGCCGTTTGTTTCTGTTGTTCCGTTGACAGATTCCTGTGCTGTTTCCAGGCTCACTGCCAGGACTATGGCCGCACAGAGCGATTTCGTAGTCTCCGAGTGGCGGGCGGCACGTCTGGGAGAGGAGCTGTGGGGCTGAGTGGGTGTGGTGGGTGTGGGCTTCCCGGAACCTGCCCTGGACTTCGATGTGTCCACATCTGCTGGTGTCCATCTTTCTCTTCTTAGTCACTCTGGTGCACGTTGAAATCACATTTCTCTGATGACAGCCGTGGTCGCACGCCTCTCGCGAGCTTATTGGTCGTGTGTGTGTCTTCCCTGGAGCTTGCGTCCAGGTCTCCTGCTCTCTCTGACCAGGAACTGCAGGAGTGCTTTGCCTCCTGGGCCCCGTCGTTCCTGCCAGCACCTGTTTCCACTAAGTGCTTGTTGGAGAACAGAAGCTTTGTTTGCCAAGAGTCTGATTCTGCTTTTCTCTGTGACCTGCCCAAGATCTTCTTTTACACTTTTTCCCCTAAACGTGATGCAGTGTCAGCTTTTCCACTGGGCTCTGGGTCTCCACGGCTGCTCCTGCGTGTGGCCTGAAGTGGGCGTTGAGGTTTATCTGTGTCCTGAGATAGGAGTGTGTTTGCTACAGCACTGTTTGTTCAAAAGCCCTTCCCACTGGATGCCTTTGGGTCTGTGCTGGCAATCAGTGCCCAGAGGAGGGGAAGACCTCCCTGAGGGCCTTGGCCTTCTCTGGCTGCTGGTCTCGTGCCAAGACCTGCTGCTGCTCTGAGCAGAACGTCTCGGAGTTAGGCCATGTAAGTCATCCGGCCTCGGTGGCCTTTCAAACTTGTCATGGCTGTTCTAGGTTCTGTTTAAATTTCCATAGAAATTTCAACATCAGCTGGGACATTTTTATTAAAAAAATAAAGCCGGGCATGGTGGCATATACCTGTGTAATCTCAGCCTTCGAGAGGTTGAGGCAGGAGAATTGCCTTGAGTTCAAGGCCCGCCTGGGCTGTAGAGCAAGACCCTGTTTAAAAATTTTTTTAAAAAGCCTCCCTCCCTCTGCTGCCTGCTAGGAACGATCGAGGCTGGACCAAACCTGGAGATAAATTCTGAGGTCCGACGCCTGTTGAGTCCTGGTGAGAGCTCTGCGCTCCCTGGATGAGCGTGTGACGTCTTTAAAAAGTCACGTGGATTCTGTTTATTTCCTTTTTTTTTTTTTTTTTTTTTCTGTGGCTCCGGGTATCGAACTCACAGCCTCGTGCCTGCCAGACAGGCACTTAAGCCACTGAGCCAAACTCCCAGCCCTGGTTTTTTGAGGCAGGGTTGCACTATGTAGCTCAGGCCGGCCTTGTAGCTCAAGTTGGCCTCAAACTCACAACGCTTCTCCTACCTCAGCCTCCTGAGTGCCGTATTCTGTTTATTTCTAGTACAGTCGAATTGGTCCTTGGCCGTATGTAACTGCATCAATTAAAGCCAATCTAACCTGCATTACTGGAAGCACTTTGTGACACAGGTAGCCCAGAATGGAACAGTAGTAAAGGCAGGTTTCTGTTTTTCCCTTCAAAGGCAAAGACCAAATTTCTGGGGGAGCCCTGACACTGAGAAGAGGGAATGGGCTCTGCATGGAGGAGTTGCAAGGCTGTCGCAGGCCCTTGGGCAAGGCAGCCCTGCTCGGGAGAGCCGCAGCCCCTGGCCTAAGGGCAGGGGACCCTCAGCCCTCGAGGGGAAGTGTATACATGTCAGCCAGGTGCCCCCATGTTGTCCCTGCATGCTGGGATGCTGAGGCAGGAAGACTGCAGGTTCTGACCCAGCAACTAGTGAGACCCTGTCTGAAAATTTAGAAGCGGACTGGGGGCTGGAGGTGCGAAGTGCAGAGGCCCTGAGTTCATCCCCCGGTGCTATTTTTTTTTTTTTTTTTTTTTTGCGGCACCAGGGATTGAACTCACAACCTCGTACCTGCCAGGGCAGGCGCTTAAGGCACTGAGCCAAACTCCCGGCCCTGGTTTTTTGAGGCAGGGTCGCACTATGTAGCTCAGGCCGGCCTTGCGCTCGCGTTGTAGCCCAAGCCGGCCTCGAACCCACAACGCTCCGCCTACCTCAGCCTCCCGAGTGCTGGGATTAAAGGCGTGCGCCACCACGCCCGGCTCCCCGGTGCTATTTTAACAAGATGAAGTTGACTCAGGGTAGAAGATGTTGCTGTCAGCAAAACACAGGGCAGTTAACACAGGCAAGTACAGGCGCACAGGACACTGCCAAAGCTCAGCTGGGACTTGAGGAGCGAGGTGCTGAATCCTGCAGCGGACAAGGCCCCTGGCTGTGCGTTCACTTCTCAGTCATGCCCAGCCCTTGTGCTCTGAAGCGAAGGTGCGGAGGTCATTATAACTTCCTCTATATTCAGCTCCTCCCAAAAGGGACTTCGGGGCAGCTCGGCGTTGAAGTGCTGGCCTAGTGTGCAGGAGGCCCTGGTTCCCATCCCTAGCACCGCAAAGCAAAGGAAAGAATAGACACTCTGACTGTAGTAACCATGTATTATGTGCAGAAATGGCAACACCCAAATGGCACAAATGTTTCCACAAAGAGAACAAAAGCAGCATGTGTCCCCGCTCCCTTCCCTGGGGTTCCGGCCGCTGCTCACACTTTGCTGAAGCTGGGCATCCTCGGTTTTGGTGTACCTGGGCCCAGACAGACCCACAAAGTGTCCATGAACAGTTGGATTGGTTGTTTACTTGTTCAAAAGCAGAACAGTTTTCCCTTGTCCTGTGGCCTAAGTACTAATAGTGACCAGAACTCCTCTCACCAGCACCTAGGGCTTTTCCACGCCACATGCCAGCCTGTGCAGCCGGGGCCCCTCAGGACAGCCTCAAGAGTCCTGTATCTCCACGACCAGAGTCGTGCTCACGGGCGGCGTGGACAGAGTGCGCCTGGCAGCAGAGTGCACCACCCAGAGAGCGGGATGCCTTCTCCAGAGCCTCAGCCAGTGATTAAACAGGAAGAGGAGGCTGTCTGCCCTGCAGGGAAGCTCCGCCCACACCTGAGGCCCCTCTGGGCAGTGTCCCGGAGAGCACAGGATGCACAGGGCGCAGAGCAAGACTTCCGGGCAAGCACTGACTGACAGCTCAGCCAGGTGACCAGGCCATCAGCAGGGACAGGTTGCCGTGACCGTGAGAAGGTCCAGGAAGGCAGTTCTGGAGTCCCAACAGCTTCCACGCCGTCTCCCGAGGACGGAAACGGCAGACAGACAGGGAGGCCACCTGGCAGCACACTGGACATGGAGTCTGAACAGTCGTCCCGGCTCAGAGGAGCCCAGGGAGACAAGATGACTGTTGCATGGGGTCCTGGACAGGTCCTGGGGCAGAAAGGGACATGAAGGAAGGACAGGGACAGGGTGACAGCTGCTCCATCAAGTGCGGCAAGGCCAAGGGTGGAGTCCAGGGGCTCTGTACTGTCTCCGCTTCCAAAGTGCACTGAGGACAGGAATTCAGTGCAGATAAATACAGACAAGAAGGCAGAATAAACTAGAGTGCTTCTCCTGGGTTAGCATCTCGCTCGGCGGCTGACGGGCACTGGGATGCAGGGAAGAGCTGAGGTGCTCCTGGCTGGGTGGGGGGCAAGGCTGAGGGTTAAGACAGGGCAAGTGGTTCGTGGCTGCACTCATCTGTCTGTGCTGGTTTCCTCGACGTGCTGACGTGGGCGCGCTGTCTAGAGGGCAGTGGTGCAGCCGTGCGCAGGAGTTGGGATGGGGAAGCCTCAGGATGCTGCGGTGCTGCTCCTGCGACCGTCTGCAGCATGTTGGGTTTTCGTAGCCACGTGTCTGCTGGCGAGGGCAGGGCGAAGGGACTAAGGCTCACTTTGTACTCAGCCCTCCCACCCGCCTGTGCCCTAGCTCTGGGCCTTCGCGGCTGTCCTCAGTGCCGTAGGGTGGCTCTCACCGACCCTTTTCCTCTTACAGAGAGTCAAGAAAGACGTGGACAGAGGCACCCAGCACTCGGATATGTTTCTGCTGAAGCATGAGGAAGGGGGCGAAGGTACTGCGCTGGCCGTGAGCACTGGCCCTCTGGCGGTGGGTGGAGGGCAGCAGGGAAGCGCATGCTCCCCTCCGACGGGCATGAGGCTGGCAGGGACCCCTGTGCAATGCCCAGAGCGGGGGCGCGCCCTTTGCATGTCCGCACTGCGGCCCGGTGAGGAAGGCGCTTTGGGGCAGGGTAGCTGTGCGTGTGCTCTCAGGCCCCACAGGTGTGCAAGGAAGGGGGTGCTGCTGCTTTGTGGTCACTTCTGGGCCTTTAAAGGAGTCCTGTGTGTTTGTTTGAAGTGGCACTGACGTTTGAACCTAGGGCCTTCACACTGAAATATATCCCATCCCCTTACTGTTTTTAATTTTGAGATAGAGTTTCACTAAGTTGCCCATGCTCGGCTTGAACTTGTGCTCCTCCTGCCTCTGCCTCCCAGAGTGCTGGAATTACGGCATGAACTGCTGTGCCTGCTGCGGTTGTTTTTTTAACCTGTAAGTGGCGGGAAGACTTTCCGCTGTACTTTATACCAGGCCTCATAAGTCGGACACTTGTCAGGTAGAACAGAGAGTCTTGGCAGCAGGAGAGCTGATGCCGCCACGTGGGTCTGGGCCTGGCCTGGCGTGACAGTGGACCTGGAAGGGAGGTTGGGACTTCAGGCGAGGCCATAGCAGTTCCTTACTGCCCCGCCACTGCGGTCTGCACACGGCTCCTGCTTTCGGCCTGGGTCCTCCCACAGCTGCAGCCTCCCGGGGTCTCTTCCGCACGCCTTGCCATGGCCCCGGGGCAGTGACTGGGCGCCAGGAGGGCAGCTGGGGGAGCGTGACACTGTCCGCTTTGTTTCTCTGCAGAGGGAGCAAAAGGAGGCGCCATGTTGCTGCCCACGGTCGCCTGTCTCTTGTGTCCCCTTTGCCTCTCTGACCCTGTCTCCTTGCTCTTCAGGTAAATGGGTGTGGACCCGGATTAACCCCTCAGGGGTCAAGCCCTCGCCGAGGTCTGGTTTTTCAGTGGCCATGGCCCCCAATCACCAGACAGTGCTCTTTGGGGGCGTCTGTGACAAGGAGGAGGAGGAGACCCTGGAGGGGGTGTTCTTCAACGACTTGTACTTCTACGATGCCTCCAGGAACCGCTGGTTTGCGGGACAGCTGAAGGTGGGTGGGCTCCAAGAGCACTGCGTCGTTCTCCACCTGCCCTCACGTGTCCCAGTTCCTCCTCCCCAGTGCGGTATCTGGGCCCTCGGTGCCCCTCATGCTCCAGGAAGGGGTACCCTGCTTCTGTCTGTTTCGCAGTGCCGGCGGGAAGTGCTCGGTGGCCCTGATGGGGATTGGGTGGGGCGGACTGTGTCCTGGCTCTCAGATGTGTCTGAGAGGCGTCTCTGTGGCCCGAGCTGGCCCCTGGTTTCCCATCAGGCAGCTGCTACCCAGGACCTGCCCAGCACAGGAAGGACAGTGGGCGACAGTCCCAGGAGGGGGCCCCAGTCACCCTCAGGGTCTGCAGACTCAGGCTCCGATCACAGGGCCTTGCAGCTGTGTGTGGATAGGGCGTTGTGGTCAGGAGGACCACGTGGCAGAGGCCATGTGGGGGTCTCCTCCGTGGCTCTCCGGAGCACTGAGTCCGGTCAGAGGGTTAGTGGGGCTGTCCCTAAACTGCTCACTGCCTCAAGAGGGCAGGGGCCCCCGAAAGCTTTCTCTGAGCTTTGTCCATGCGTCCTGGGAATGGAGTAGATCTTGGTACCTAGTATGTGGGTCTGACTTGGGTAGACCAGGAGGCCGTGGCAGTTGGAACCTTTGACTGTAATGTGGCGATGTTGTCTTGTGAGGATGGTGGTCTGTGAGAAATCGACAAAGGCAACAGAAGGGGCCAGATGTGGCCATGTCTCAGCCAGGGAGACAGGACAGGACGGTCCCGAGGAGGGGCCTGGCGGGAGGACTTCTGGGTGTGCATAGGGACAGGGCGTAGGGTCTGGGAGTCTCTGGCTACTGCAGCCCCTGGGAGAATCAGATTCCCAGGAATGGAGCAGCCAGCTGCAGTCTGGGCATCCTCCCCATGTGAGCACACAGGGGTCTTCCCAGCCCCATTCTGAGGAGCACCTCCTCCGGCAGGATGACAGGGCACCCATTGGGGCACTCGGGGCAGTGCCGTCCCCCGCTCTGTCCTCCAGCTCAAGCTCTACGGTCTTGTTCTGTTGACAGGGCCCCAAGTCCGAGAAGAAGAAACGGCGGCGGGGCCACGCGGAGGAGCACGTGGGAGCCAGTGGGCAGGGGCTTGGGCCAGCTGGCACCCCAGCGCCCCTGGAGGTGGTCAGAGAGGTGGTGTCTGAGGATGGGACCGTGGTGACCATTAAACAAGTGCTCGAAGTCCCGAGCCCAGCGGGGCAGGCCCCATCTGAGGATGAGTCTGGCAGCCCCAGGGTCGAGCCGTGCCCACGCTCCAGCGCCATGCTGGCCGTCAAGCACGGGCTGCTCTTCGTCTACGGGGGGATGTTTGAGGCTGGTGACCGCCAGGTGACTCTCAGTGACCTGTACTGCCTTGACCTGCACAGGATGGAGGAGTGGAAGGCTTTGGTGGAGATGGACCCGAGTAAGCTGGTGGGGCGTGTGTGTGTGTGCGCCTTCTTGTCACCCAAGTCACCCCTTAGCTGTGCCAGGGAGCCTCACCTCTGGGCCCCTCTTGTAAGACTAGGACCTGGGTGTGGGGAGGGGCCTGTGACGGCCCATGTAGGCCCTCAGTAGGACCTGGCACACGCATGACATGCCTTCCTGACCACAGACCAGGAGGACTCCCCGCCTGGGTCCCTGATGCGGAGCCTGTGGCTGGCCTGGCTCCCCTCTTTTTCTTGTTTTTTTCTTTGAGACAGGGTCTCACTGTGTAGTCCAGGCTTGCCTTGTACTCAAGGCAGTCCTCCTGCCTCAGCCTCCCAAGTGCTAGGGTGTCAGGCGTGCGCTGCTGCATCCGGCTCCTCCTCTCTCACTCAAATGCTGCCTCTGCTCTGAGCCCTCCCATCCTGTTTACCCCATACTACTGCTGGGCCCAGGCTGTTTCTCGGTCTTTGAGGACTAAAGGCGGAACCTGAGTGTTTAGGAAGAGGCTCAAAGCCACACGTGTCTTCTGAGCTGGGGTGGAAGCGGCCTCCACTGTGTGGCCTGCCTCCGTGGGGAGCACGGCTCTGTTCCCGCCCGCCGGTCTCAACCCTGGGCTCTGGGGAGACCCAGTCCGAGGCATTGGGCAGGGAAGTTAGGACACACATCCCGGGTTCCCGTCCCCGGGCCACTGCGATCATCTCTGTGTTTGTCTTGCCTTCAAAGAGACCCAGGAGTGGCTGGAGGAGACGGACTCAGATGAGGACAGTGACTCAGCCGAGGGCGCAGCGGGGGGCGATGAGGACCTGGACGAGGACAGCGAGGAGGAGAGTGACGAGGAGCAAGGTGAGGCCTCACCCCAGCTTGACTTGGTTTCCCCAGTGCTTCACTTGACGCGGGTGGAGCTTCTGGTGCGGTTTGGGTGGCTCGCTGGGGACAGCAGGGCGCTGGTCTCTCGGGGTCCTGTGAGTCCCTGTCCTCTCTGGCCCTCTGTGCTCAGTGTCTCTCTTTCATTGCCCTTTTCTGAGAAGAAGAGCCACAGCACCCAGCGCGTGGACTCCCTGGCAAGGACGGAGCAGCACTGGCTGAAGCACGTGCGTGACGCCCTCGGGCCCGGCACCCAGGAGGGGAAAGTGCCAAAGCGGGCGTGGGCCGCACAGAGACCCACTCCACCGATCTGGCCCCCAGGGTCGCAGCGGCTGGCACTGGGACCAAAGGTGCTGCCGGGTGGGAGTGAAGCGCCACAGGGTCTCCCAGCGCGGAGGAGCAGTGCCATGCTGGGGCCGGGGCGAGGCCTGTGGAGGGAGCGCGGGGAGGCGGTGTCTCCTCTAATAAAACCGTTCTGCGTGCTCTGTGGGCTTTCCTTCTCCAGCCCGCGAGGTGTGCGGCCCTGGTGCCTGACTGCACAAAGGCGGCCGGGCCTGCTGCCCGTGGCCTTGGGAAGGACCTGGTAGAGACTGTCGTTTGCAAAATGGTACAGGGACGGAAGCCCGAGGGCCAAGGCTCCTGCTGCCCTGCCCGCCCGAGTCAGTGCCCAGCGCCACCCAGTCCCGGTGCTGGACTGGGCGCACACCACCAGGGAGTCCGGGGTACTCACGGGCGCTGGCGTCTGCCCCACGTCAATGACAGCACGTCGGTCTGTGTTTTGCAGTTGGGCGTTCAGTTCACACTGGTGCAGGTTCCCTTTCCTCTAAATGAGGCTTTTTTGTCTTTTTTTTTTTTTTTTTTTTTGTGGCACCAGGGATGGAACATCACAACCTCACACCTGCCAAGCAGGCTCTTAAGCCACTGAGCCAAACTCCCGGCCCTGGTTTTTTGAGGCAGGGTCGCACTATGTAGCTCAGGCCAGCCTTGTGCTCATGTTGTAGCCCAAGCTGGCCTCGAACTCACAACGCTCCTCCTACCTCAACGTCCTGAGTGCTGGGATTAAAGCATGCGCCACCACACCCGGCTGGTTTTTTGTCTTTTTAAGACAAAGGGTTTTGCTGTGTCAGTTCAGTCTGGTCTCACACAAAGCAATCCTGGGGTTACAGGTGTGCACCACCATGCCTAGCTCATCTTAATGATTTTAAGCAGTGAGAATATGGCATTTATGGTTTTGTGTCTCATAGTGTAACCACCGTGCCTCCCGCTCATCACCCTAGAGTTAGCAAAAAGGTGGGGCCCCCTGGCGGAGCAGGGCTCAGGCTGTGAAAGCTACACTGGGGGAAAGAGTGGGGCACATGCTGGCCCAGCCGCTCCAGGCAAGCCAGGGCCACGCAGGGCGGGAGCTGCTGGGTGGCTCGGAGTGGGCTCTCCTGCACAGCCCGGGCTCTGGCTGGACACGACCAGCGTGTGCCTGGGCGGGTGAGACGAGAGCCCAGCTGCCAGCCCGCACTCTCACTCACTGTGGCCCGTTAAAGCTGGTAGAAACCAGAAAGCCGCGGTGCCATCCCCTGGGCCTGTCCAGGGGCAGTGGTGGTGGACCTGCCGGTGTGTGTGCAGGGCGCGTGGGGTGGGGCCCCACCTGAACTGTCTCGGCGTCTGTGCAGCTCTTTCTAGCATTCTGGGCCGAGCCGGGTGGCCATCCGTCTGGGCGGGGCAGAGGCCCTCAGCACGGGGCGGGCAGAGCCCAGCCTGCCGTCCTGCTGCTTCATCTTCGCAGAGTTCATGTTTGGCACAGATTCTTCCCTCACCGTTTCCTGGCCAGCTCCTGAGACATGGGTTGGTGGTGTTGGCTTCCCATCCTCGGCACCACCTCTCACCCTTCCCGGCCTGTGCAAAGTGGGCTCAGATCACTGGTGTACACAGACCATGGAAGTCCTTTGGGCTGGTCGGGGGAAGCTCAAGCTCTTAGATCTCTTTCTGGGTGCTCTTCCCCAGTTTAGAGAGCTTGGATGGGGGCATGGCTGTGTCGGGGACTTGTTTTTTGAACACAGAAGTAATTTAACCAGTGCCGTCCTGCACGTGTGTCTAGGGAAAAGGCTTCTCATGGGCTGCAGGTCACATCTTGCCTGGAGCACATCCTTGGGGGTCTAGGAGTCAGTGATGTCCTTAGATACCTTTAGTTACCATCAGGGCCTCTTTTTGCCTGCATTATTGGAACCTTCAGTTTAGTCGGGCAAAGAGATGATGACATCCTTTGAATTTTCCCCCTAGGAGAGGCCTATCATTCTGTTAAACTGGCAGTGGCTCTCTGGAGCTTTGGGATAAACCGTGAGGCTAGCTCTGCTCTTGATTGAAAGACTGCTGGGATTGATTAGCAATGTCTGCACTGGGTGGAGGATTAGAAAGGATGGTTATGCATACTTCATGTCTGCCATTAGGGCTCTGCTTTTATCCTGTATTAGCAAAAATAACCCTGAACTGTTTGTCTAAGATGTTAGACACAGACAAAAGGATTCTGGGGCAGAGATTGCTGACGTTTTTCTGAGAGTCCTGGCTGGCAAGTCAGCCCTGAGTGCTCCTCTCAAATCTTGGAGAGAAGCCATACACTGGAGACTGTTCATGGCGATCGCGGTCGCCTGCCTTGAGTTGGACACAGATGCGCTGCTGTGGCCCCGGGTCACTGCTCCGCGCCAGGCACAGCTGACTACAGCACCGTGTGGGGGTGAGAGTGCCGCCCAGGGCCAGCGGTCCCCAAGGGACACTCGCCTAGTGCGCTGGTGTGCAGGATGAGGCACAGTGGCCTACGTGCCCGTGGGAGCCACCGTGGGTGTCCCGCCCCCCGGTTCCAGGGCTGGTGTCACTGAGCCTTCCTGCTCGCCCCCCCATGTCACCCTGCACCGTGGGGATAGACATCCTCGGCGGGACTCCGGCTTGCACACCTGGCATCACCTTAGCGGCCCCGGGTTGTTGTGTGGGGCTCGAGTGTGGTGCCTCCCCGCCTCCCCACAGCACTGGAGCTGGCCTCGTAGGCTGAGCTGAGTCCTCTGAGTGTGAGGGGCATCGCAGGTGCTGCGGTTCCCCGGGTTGCTTGTACAGGACAGAAATGGAGGGCTCAGGAACGCTCCACGTGTGCTTTGTAGGTTTCGGTGTGACGGCAGGGGTTAGTCCATGTGGAAGCCAAGTTTTCCCCCGAAGTGGTGCAGAGCGGTGCGTGGCTGGGTGGCAGAGCCTGGTAGGATGTCCTGGAAGAAGCCTCCCCACAGAAACGAGCCAGTTCGAGTTACAGTCGGGTTCCTGAGATTCTTGGGGTGAAGGGCCGCGAGAGGGTGAGAAAAAGAAAAGACAAAGCTGGGGTCAGGTGGGGCCCTTACTCTCCTGATGGGAGGAAAGGAACTGCTCAACCAATGCAGGTGTTTATTTATGTGTGGGGAAGGATGACGTCAATTTCAGCCCCTGCCTAGCAGCCCATTGCTTGGATTGTCTAGGAGCCTGGTGTTTTTCTGGGCTGCAGCAACTTCTTTAGTGGCTGACCCCAGGTGCTCTTTGTTTTTTGGTAGGGTCATGTCTGGGTCATGCCCTAGGTCAGTTTCCAGCTTCAAGGCTCCCAACATTGGGTGACCAGATACAGCCCACACTTGGCGTGCGCATGCGTGCATGCAGGTGGTCGGCTTTCCGCAGTCGAGTTGTCTGGGGGTGGACGGCGCTCCCTCGGGAGCTGCCACCCTGGCGGGCCCGGGACTGTGGGCGACTGCTGCACTCCACAGAGACCAGTCGCTCTACTTCACCAGGCCTGGGCCGGGTGCCCTACAGGGCACACACGGACCCCAGAGGAGATGGAGGCACCGCTGGCACCGCAGGTGGCCCCGGTCCAGCTTGAGCCCAGTGTGTCCCTCACCACAACCCCTTTGGCCCACTGAACTGCTGGGGGGTCCCGGGGCTCTTCCTGGAGAGGGACAGGGTGGTCGGTCACTCATGAGAACAGAAGTGGAAGGCCAAGGGCACGGAGATAGGTTTTCAGGGTCCCCCGGGAGGTCCTCGCGGCAGAGCCGGTGCTGTCCACACCATCCTCTGCGCACAGGCGTGTGTGCGGGAGACTGGGCGTCCTGCGGGGCACCCTCACCTCACAGGCACAGGACGTGGTCGAGACAGGAGTGGGGTTCACACCTGGCGGGCAAAGGAAACTGTGTCATTGCACAGAAGAGGCGGGGCCGGGGTCGTGCATTTCAGGTCTGCGTTTACCACGCTTGCCCTGCGCAGAAAGTCTTCGGGGTGTCACGGCCGCGCGGTCAGGTGGGGCGCCCCGCCTTCCGGAGGAACTGCTTTGTCCATCCTGTACCTGGCGGCAGAGGGGACTTGAGGGATAGACGCTGGTTTAGAATGAGGTGACGCAAGTTTTCCATAGTTTCAAAGGACATTTATTACTAAAAGGAGCAAACTGTCTTTAATCTCAAGTGTCCCTGGCTTTTTTCGGATGGGGACATACATAGCAGTGATAGTGACCGAAACAGTTACATTCCTCAGAGAAGTTTACTGTGTTTCCAGTTTGAGACTACCCAAGCCTCTTCTGGCTGAAACAAGCCAAGCCAAGGGAAGCGCAGCCACTCATGGCACATCCACACGGGGTTTGCAGGCGCCAGGGGGCCACTGAGGAGAGAGGAGGGTGAGGACTGTCGGGTCAGGGTTCACTGAGTCTGCGCCAGGACCCGGGGTTGTTTGCCCCGTGGGCTTCCGCCAGTCGGCTACGGGTGCCATTTCTTAGTGGTGCAGATGGACAGAGTCCAGCGAAAGCATTTGGGGTCCACTTGGTGGGAGGGAGGAGCAGCGAGCGGGGCAGGGTTCGGTCCACCAGCCCACGGCACCCAATGGTGCTGGGCCCTGGGGCCACCGTGGGTCATGGACTGGAGGCTGCAGGCGCTCAGGAAGCCGGGTCTCACCCGGCCCGCATCCAAGTGGCGGGGGTTCTGCTCTGCTGCACCGTGCCCTCACACCCTGCCGTTCCTCCGGCCTGAGGAGCCACCTGAGGTACAGTGCCCGGCCCACCTTGCTGACCAGGGTCTCCTCATGAACATCGGGTGGGGCGGGGGAGGAGGTTTTGCCCAGGGTGAGCGGTCTCCCATTTTAAAATGATGAGAGCTGAGCATAATTCCAGCACTCAGGAGGCTGAGGCAGGAAGATCACTGTGAGCTCGAGGGCAGCCTGAGCTACAAAGTGAGTTTAAGGCCAGGCTGAACTACATAGCAAGACCCTGTCTTAGAAAAAAAAAAAAAGCCAGGAGTGGTGGCGCACACCTGAAATCCCAGCACTCAGGAGGCTGAGGCAGGAGGATCGTTGCAAGTTTGAGACCAACCTGGGCTACAAAGTGAGCCCAAGGCCAGCCTGAACTTCATAGTGAGACCCTGTCTCAGACAAAAAGAAAAGAAGGAAAAGACATTGAGGAAAGGGCGTAAACCCTGGGCACGAGCTCGCTGGCGGGTGAAGGGCACACAGCACCGTGGATGACACCTGTCTGGACAGGACCTCACACAGAAGGCTCAGTGGTCTCTGGCTGCGGGCACCGTGCAGCCAGCCTGGGGAGCGGGCGGCAAAGACAGAACACGCCCCCCAGGGTGCTGGCCTGGCTGTCATAGCCGGCCAGAGTCATTGGGACAGGCAGAGTGCAGTGTGCCAGCAGGTGCCACCAGCAGGACACCACCTCAGCCACCAGGGGTCAGGAAGCTTCCCCAGTCTGGGCTGCAGCGGTCACCAGCAGGGGTGACAGACCCATGACCCCGCATGGCTCAGACCTGGAGGAGACAGTAGTTGGGGCGTGCATATCCCCGGGGGCACAGCAGCCTGGCACCTGAGCAGCGCCTGTCTGAGGGGAATCTGTATCTTGAACACTGGATGGGTTCAAGATACAGACAGGGCCAGGCCGGGCCAGGATGAGGTAGGTATACAAAGTTACTGCCTGCTGTTCAGTGAGCTCTGTCATCCCCCTAACTGCCCTGCCTCCCCGGCCCCCAAACTGCCTGCCTCTCTGAGGGCAGGAACAAGTCGGCACAAGACGTGTGGCCCCGCCCGTATCTCAGGCCCTTCCATCTCTGCGTCTCCTGTGGAAAGGAACTCCCAAACCAGCCTTTGTGTGGCTCATGGGCCGCAGTTCGGAGACCACTGTCCTCAGAGGCACTCACGTGGGTCCCTGTTCCGGCACACGGCGACTGCACAGCTGTGCCGCCTGCCTTGGCTCGGGTGCCAGCATCCTGCAGCTGCGTGACCGGAAGGGCTGCGGGCTCTCGGGGCCTGGGCTTCCTGCTGCACACCCTGCTTTGCTCCTGAGTTTGCACCCGCTGCGCCAGGCTGCACTGGGAGGATGCTTAGCTCTTTATTTTAACAAAGGCAGCTGTACTTTTTCTTGCTGCTCTTAGCAACACTTGTTGGCACTTGGGGACAGATGGTTTTCTCAGATGGGCTGACTGACTGCATTGCCCACACTGGTGAGGCCTGGACCAGAGAACGGAGCTCAGCAGACCCCGAGCTGACTGTCGGCTGGGGCCCCGCCCTGCTCCCCCCTCGGGACTCGCTGTCCTGCTGTTCCACAGGAGAAGAATCTTGTCCTGGACAAGAGGAAAAATCCAACATAAAAACAACTGTCGCCGTGTGAATTCCACGGCACGGAATACGGAATCCTTTGTCAGCGGTCCTGCCAGTTGACTGTGGGACAGTCAGGAGCCGTGTAGCTGTGCGAAGAGATGTTTTCAATTCTAGTAGGCACCTTTATGCTGTTTATAAGCCCAAAAGCAAGGACTGTTGGAAGACAAGACTTCGGAAGAGTTAATGAAACCGAGCTTAACGTGGAAGAGAAGGTGGCCGCTTTCACCGGCGTCTTGAGCAGCGTCCCCTGCGCACGGGGAGCAGGGCAGCGAGCAGCTGGCCCGGGAGAGGCCTCGGAGCTGGTCGGAGGTCCTGCCATGTGGCTCAGCCGAGCCTGCATTGGGCCACGGCACTGCCAGCCTTTGTGGGGCAGCCTGGGCGTCCAGAGGAGCACTGGTGCTGATTCAGATGCTAGGAAGGCTTTAAAGGACTGCACAAAACAAAGTATCACAAAAGGTCCGTGTGTTCACCGAGTACTCATCTGCTGGGCCTCCCCAGCGCCTCGGCTTCACGTGTCTGACACGAGCTGTTCACAGGCCAGCAGGTGTGCACGGGGCCGGGGCCGGGACGCCTGGGCTGGGCCGGTGAGGGCAGGCCGGCGTCTCGCTCGTGCGTCACTGAGAGCCCTGTGCTCAGTGCGTGTGCGCAGGAGCCCGACCTGCTCTGCTTACCTCGTGCAGTTCAGAGACGTTTCCAGCACAGGTTTGACGGGGAAGCTGGTCGGAAGTCTGTCCCGGAGCCTCTCGCTCCACTCAGCGGTCAGGGCAGCAGCTGTTGCACCTTGGTGGCTATGCTGAAGTTTTCTGTATCATCACCTTTCTTATCAATTATTTTGGACTCTGTTACATGCCTGATGGTACCTTCGAGTCCTGTGTGCTAACAAACTTAGAATACAGAAGACTGCAGAAATAGTTTTCAGTTGCCTGAAGTTATCCAGGCACTTTGTATGCACTAACAAACGCCAGAAGGCACGAGGACACCCGGCTGCGGGGATTCCTCCGGCTTTGGAGAGGGCACAGCCAAGCTGCAGGTGCAGAGCACCTCGCCCACCTCTTCACAGCAGGTTCCCAGGAGCGGGAGAGGTGGCCCACGCCCCACGGGGCCTGGCGGGGCCGTGGGACAGCTGTGTTAACCTCTGCTCCGGTTTTCAGGCCTGCAGCGTGGAAGACGCTGTTGTGGGCAGGCAACGGTTCCAACGAGGCCGCTCTGCACTGGGACCACCCGGCCGAGAGCTGATGCCCTCTTGCTGGGCACCGGGCATCTCCATTTGCAGGGCAGGGAGACAGCGCTCGGAACCAACAGGAACACCTGCCGGCTACAGCAGGCGCCCACGTGGAAGCCGGCCTGAGGGGTCTTTCTGGGCTGCCCTAGGCCCGGGCCGCGGTGGCCTTGAGCAGATCCGCTCCGAATTCCCCAGGAGTGTCAGGGAGAGGGCTGTGCCCTCCACACCTGCTGTGGACAAGCACAGCGCTTGCGTTCAGTCCCGCCCCCAGCAGCAGCTGAGTGCCATGCGGGTCAGCCCCCTGGGAAAGCCCCGGGCGAGGGGCAGCAGCGCTCCCGCCGAGGGACGCGCGTGGCCCTGCGCTGTGCTGTGCGTGTCTCATGGTGGTTGGTGCGTGTGTGCCTGCAGCAGCGGGCGCCCTTGTGTGTCCAGCGTTACCGGGGGATACAGAAGCCTGGACTACAGTTCCGTGCAGACGTACAAAACACATATCCCACATGGATGGTTCTCAGGGCTACAAAGAGCAGGAATCTTTATTTGGTTCACTTCAGGTCTGCAGTAACCACTTGTTATTAAAAAAGAGGAACGGAAAGTAAGATGTACAAAAAGATGTAATATCCCTTTAAAAAGCAACATTATCAGAAATGTACTGGGTCACCTCCTGAGCCTCCCTCCCTCTCTTCTGCCCCCTAAACCACCCGTGAAGGAACGGGGAGTGAATGGATAACGGAAAACAATAAAACTGAATGTAACTGGAACATGCTCTAATCTTTAGTTTATTTCTGGTTAAAAATATAGCAATCCAGTGCAGTGTAGTAAAGAAATCTGCTCGAAAGGTAGCAGAGAAACAGCTAAACATAAGCAAAGCAAGGCAGAGTCCATGAGACGGGCTGTACCCGAGAAGACTGACGGGCAGTCACGTCCAGGGCCGCCTCGGGCAGGAGCACAGGGTCCCGCGTGTGCGGGCGCACCTGGACCGCCCCGGGCACGTGTATGCACAGGAGAGCTGGGGCCACGGGCCCCACGCCCCCTTGGCTGCCTCATCGGGCGATGGGCGACCCTGGGAGAGGAGGCAGAAACAGAAGGGACTGTTGGTGTCTGACTCAAACAAGTTACATTGCACATCAGGGAGGTACTGGATATGCAACAGTTTCTAGGGGATTTCAAGCCACTGGGTTTCAACGACATTTCTGTCCCGAGGCCAGACCCGCTCTGGAGCAGCACTGAGGCATCTGGAGGGAATATGCATATCTGTCGGGAAGTTGAGGCAGGCACAGTACAAAGCTGTGAGAACCCGTGGAGGTCAGTAACAGCGAGAGGTGACATCCCATACGGGCTGTCACTGCCAGGGACACAGAAGCCTGAATATACATCCTGCAGACTAAGTGCAAAGTCGCCACATGCTCAGAGCCCGGGCGTGCGTCAGACCGGCCGGGGCTGCGTCGCCCTGGACGTCCGCAGCACAGCCTCCCTGGACGGGCAAACAATGAGTGAGCGGAGGACAGCGGAGAAAGAAGGACTTTGCTTTAAGACTTGTGTGGGGAGGCGGCCTAGCGAGGCCGCGGGGCAGTGCCGAGAGGGAGAGGTCGTGGTCTGTTTCCTGGGGAGGAGAAGAGGCCTGGCCTCCTCCCCCCGAAGTGTGCAGCACAGAGTTAGAGTAGAAAAGGCCTGGGCTGTCCCGGCTGGGATGGGACCTGTTCCCTGTGCCTCACACCCACACGTGTCACCAGCTGTCCCAGACAGAGGAAAAGCCCGACTTCCCACATCCCTCCTGGGGCCGCTCTTCCCCGCCTGGCTAGCTGGGCTCCCCGACCAGAAGTGCGAGGACAGCCACGACTCGATGACGTTTTCTTTTTTGCTGCTGGTTTGCCGGGATCCCTTCTCTCCACGTCAAGCTGGAGGGTCGGCGTGCTGGCCTCCTTCTGCCATGCCACACAGCATAGTGTTACACAAGCAAAGAATTGTGGCTAAAATCCAAAAAACATTACCCAGAAAAAAAGGCAAACTGTGAGTAATACCCAATCATGTTGTTCCTCTGTGAAAGGACTTGGAAGTTGTGGGGCTGTCCAAGCTAGGAGCTTCTCTTTTTTGCCGTTTCGCTTTTAACTGTCTTCTGCACGCTGTTACTTCTGCGATCGAGACAATCGTATCAGATGAAAAAGTTGATAAACAGAATGGCAACTCCAATGTTGAGCAGGATCACCATGATGACCAGAATGGGAGCTGAGCCCTGGAACAGGAGGGGAGGAGAGGTCACCACCCCGGCCCAACACGCTGGAAGCGCCAAGGGGCCTGGACGAGTCTTATTTCTGGGGTGCTCTGGGAACCTCGAGCAGCTCCCCAGCACCTTTGGGGAAGAACCTAGGTCCCAGCCAGCAGCAGGCGCTCGGGAGAACCAGGCCGTCAGCTTCAGCCGGGGCCGGTGGACGAGCTGGTAGTGGCCTGTGCCTTTCTGTGCGCTCGCTCGCTGACCCCAGCCTCGCTCCCCAGGTGGCCTCGAGTCCGTCAGACAGACCCCCGGGGCTCCCTTTTGCAGTGACAGCTTAGGCAACCGACCCGTGGGCACCCGTGCTGGCAGGGACAGGCACAGGTCACTCGGCGGTGGACCTCGGGAGAGCCCTCCCCAGAGACCCGGCGTCGCTGAGTGCAGAGAGCACGTGCCCGCCCTGGGGTGGGGGGTGCCTCCTGGAGGGGCCTGGCCCAAGAATGGAGACGCTACGCGGTGCCCCCGTGCCCAGGGCCACAGCCACAGGTGCTGAGCAGGCCCGGCACCCTCACCACACTGCCCTGGCCCACCCACTGCTGGGAGCCCCCGGGAAGGACCTCTCCCCCACCACCCCCAGCAGCCACGGAGGGCGCCAAGCAGGGCGGCACTGGGCAGGGATCGTGTCCCGTGAGGGCTGGGCCTCAGCCTGCAGGCCCCGGCCTCAGAGGCGGCTGCTCCCCTCGCCCCACCCCTCCAGTGGTGCCCTCCAGGAACACGAATGGGGGTGACTCTGAGTGGAGCAGTAACTGGCAGCGCCTCTCCCCACAAGAAGGTGAGAGCCCGGAAGCACAGCAGTTCCCCAAAAGTTCCACTGGAATTGCTACACGGCCCGGCTCCCCCACTGCTACGTGTGTCACCCCCAAGCCACATCTGCTCGAAAACCTGTGCACAAGCGTACCCAGTGTCCTGAAAGTGGAAGCCAGGTGTCCAGAACACGGCTGACAGCGAGGGAAGCCAGACCGAGGCCACTTGCTGTGTGAGCCCCTGGACACAGTGTCCAGAAGAGGCGGATCCATGGACAGGACCCAGAGCCGGTGCTCGGGGTGCTGGGGCTTCGGAGGGGATCGTGTGGTGTCTGAGGGTCTTTCAGGGTGACAGGAGCGTGGGATTGGCGGCTGCGCAGCTCTCAGTGTGCTAAAACCACTGGACTGCGTCTTTGGACGGCCGGTAACAACTGCCACCAGGAGAGCGGGTGTGCACACAGGGAGGGGCAGGCCTGCTGCGCAGGGGTGTCCCCAGAGCCCCTGGGGCATCGTGAGGTGCACAGCCACGAAGCTCACCATGTGCTCTTCACACCCAGTGAGAAGTGGCCCAGAATCCCAGCAGCCTGCAGACCTGGGTCCCCGGTCAGGTGTCCCCTGGGTGTGCCACTGTCTTAACTGCCACCTGCACAGTGTCCTCAAGACGGCCGCCAGCCCACCTGCCAAGGACGCCGGGAGCCCGACGGTGCCGGAGTTTACACCTGGACCCTGCGACTGGTGAGCGCATCTCATCTGGCACGGCGACTCGTTCAGAGATGGGCCCCAGTGCCCACAGCCCCCGCACTGGGCTCTGATCTGCACCCCACTGCGGACACTGTGGTCTGCTGACCATCTGCAGGCGCCGTCCCGAGGAGGCCCTGCCCACGGGGGACACACTCACTCGAGCATCCTAAGAGAACAAGAACTCTGCTCTGCTAAACTCCGGGCTGCAAAGGGCTTCCTAAACTCTCGGACTCGGCCGAGGGAGGACGAAGACAGCCAGCCAGGCCCTGTCTGGAGCGGGCCCTGGGGCTGGGCCTGGCAGGTGGGAGCAAGCGGGCCCCAGGAGGTGGAAGTCGTTTGTGAGCAGGCAAGGCCTGGGGGCGGCCAGGGTGCCAGTCTGCCCCCTCCTCCTCGGCGCCGGCTGGGCCAGCCCTGCGGGACAGGGAGATGCCCTCATGGGGGGAGCAGACTGTCCCTCACTGTCCTAGGGCGGGGGTGGGCTGGGGCCAGACGGGCACCCTGGGTGGGGGATCCTAGGAGCTCAGGGGGCCTGGGGTGCGTCCACACACCCCACCACTGTCACCTGAAGCCATGGCAGTCATGCATCATTTCAGAGAAACAGGCCCAGGGGTGGAGCAAAGGGCAGGGCTGCAGAGAGCTCGGTGTCCCTAACCGCGGTGATGGCATCCAGGGCCAGCCCTCCCGCGATGAGCAGCAGGGACTCAAGTCCAGGCTGCCCACGGGGTGGGAGGTCCCAGGCCCCGGCATGTGTTGGGCCAGGCTCCTGGCTTTCCCCACCCATGGGTCCCCTGACCTCCCCTCCCACTGCCAGGCTCCCCGGTGAGAGGACACTGGGCACCACGAAGGGTACGGAGCTGGGACACCCAGCCCTCCCAAAGGCCACTCGCTGACCCGCCACACACACGGCCAGGGCAGCCACCTCCCGGACCCCAGCCGCGGGACTCCTGGGCAGGCGCAGAGCCTTGACGCCTATCTCCCCCGGGGACAGCACTGGTCTGGGATTGGGAGCAATGTGAGGCCTTGCCTGCCACTCAGGAGGCCGGGACCCAGGGCTCCCCCGGGGGCTCCTCTCAGGTGCACCCACCCCAGAGGCCCCATGCTGGCCGACCCCAGGGAGCTTGGATTTGAAGCACCCGGAAACGCCAGCTCGGTTAAGCAGGCTAAATATAGGGCCCGTTCCCGCATCTCCCACCCCTGCCCATCACTCCGTGCTTCCTAAAATAGCCACGCGCACACCGCCGGCTGCTGCTGCCACGGCGGCGGGAAATGAAGTTGTAAGTGTGAGCTGGTATTTCAGTCCCAGCCGTCCCAGCACAGCACCAGGGCTGCCCCAGGCGTGGGGGAGGGGAGCGGCTCAGGAGGCAGCCGGGGCCCAGGTGGCAGCACAGGAGCCCGCAGCATGCGGGAGGCCCCAGTGTGGGTACCGGGCATGGGACAGACAAGCCTCTGCCCCAGCAAGGCCACCCTGCAGGAGCGCGACCCCGCTGCAGCTCCGGCAGGCTGTGAGCCGGCAGCGCCCTCGCAAGCGCGGGGACCTTTAGGGTTTCTGTTTCATGGCGAAGCCGAGGCCCAAGACAGGCCCAGAGGGGCCTGCTGGGCCAACACTGCTGTCCACAGGCCCAAGGCCTCCGCCGCCTCGCTGGCCTCCCGCCCCACTCCCCTGGGTGCGCTCGGCCCTGTGCCAGACCCCCAGCCTGCCCCACAGGAAGGCCCTCAGCTAGGACAGAGCCTGGGGGGGACCTCTGGGCAGTGGGGTCTCATGCAGGCCCTTGCTTGGGCACTGCCCTGACAGCTCCCTGCAGAGCAGGAGGCTCCTGCAGTCACGGTGTGGCCCAGGGCCCCCATCTCTCTCCCGATCCCAGGAAAGCAGGCCACAGGCGGTAGAACCTGCTTCCACCACACTCGGCCCTTGGGCTCCAGGGTGGGGTGCAGCACCCGAACCAAAGGTACTTGGGAGCCCGGACTGCCTGGACACGGGATTTCCCTCACGTGGCTGCACACCCTCCCCACCCAGCCTCGTGGGCAGTCCAGCTCCCCACGGAAGCAGCACCTGGCCGAAGGGCCCCCCCCAGCCACACCCCTACCCCAAGAGGAACTCGGAATTGTCAACTCCTCAGTCAGAGGCACCAGCGCAAGTGGCCACTCACCGTGCTGGACTTGAGCTCATCCCCGGTCTCCTCGTCGGACTCCAGTGCCACAGGCAGGGACTTCTGGGGCGGCGAGAAGGTGAGGTCCCAGCGCAGCAGCCGGGGCTCGGGCCGCTCCCCCAGCCGCAGGCTCTCCAGCTTCTGCACCGTGGGCTCCGCGGAGGCCGGCCGGAAGTTCTCCTTGCTCTGGGACTTGGGCCTCAGTCTCTGCAGCCCAAAGCCCCGGTCCTCGGGGGCACGCCGCTCGCAGCCCGCGCCCCGGCTGTGGCGCCGCCTCTGGGGGTGCACCTCCTGCGAGCCCGAGTCCATCCTCAGCAGCGGCTTCATCTCCAGCTTGTAGGTGCTGGGCTGCTCCTCGTCAGGCTCGGGCAGCTTGGCGCCCCCGGAGCTGGGGTTGCTGGCCCGGTGGTGGGAAGTCCACGAGAACGTGGTGGGGGACTCCGTCCGCCGCTCCCGGGGCTTGGGGTTCCCGGCCAGCTTGTGGCCCGAGCTCCGGGTGCGGAAGTCCTCGGCAGGGTGGCTGCTGCGCAGGGCGCTGCCGCGGACGCCCCTGGAGCCGCCCGCCTTCTCCTCACCCCAGCTGTTGCGGGCGTAGTCCCCTCCCCGGCCCTCCACCAGCATCTGGATGTCCCCGCCCCGCTCCTCGTCCACGGAGACCTGCCGGGAGAAGTGGGCCGCCTTGTTCCTGGAGGTGGGGGGCGGCGGGGTGGCCGCGGGGCTGGCGGGAAAGCTCTGCAGGGGGCTCTCGTCAGGGGTCAGGTCGGAAGGGGTGGTGCCCTTGCGGTACAGCTCGGGGCTCTCCTGCTGCAGGGGGCTCCCGGTGGACAGCACCTCGATGTCGTCGCAGGAAACCTGGTGCTGCGGCCTCTGGTACTCGAGCCCTTGGTGGGGAGAGCGCAGAGGAGGGTCAGCTGGAGTGGCCACGGTGGGGGGTGGCCCAGCAGCTCCGCCTGCCCCACAGATGCTCCAGATGACCACCCAGCCACCACAGGGCAGGAAGGACAGCACCCACCTGGTCCCGTGAGGTGCTGGAGCCTGGACGGCCTGAGCGGCATTGCGGCACAGCTGCCGCCCCCTCCCCGCTGGGACAGCACCCCTGTGCCTCACCAGTGTCATGCCAGGCCACCCACCCCGTCTGTCCCTGCGGGGGCCCCGGAAATCCCAGCTGCCGTTCCAAGGCTTCCGGAGCCAAGGTGCTCTGGAGAGGAGGGAGCAGACCGGGCCCCAGAGCCAGCTCTGCAGCCTCAGGCAGGGTCCCCACCCAGTGGTGGCTCTGACCCACGGGGAGGGACAGCGTTTCCCAGGTGCTCGGGTGTGTCCCTCCTAGTAAACAGTCACGCTGTGCCGGAGCAGAGTCCGGGACACATGCACAGCCCGCTCAGCTGAGCTTAAGCCCGGGCTGCCACCGCCCGCCCGTGGGTCGCAGAGCTCTGCAGGGCTGCCACCACGGCCGCAGCCAGGACGCCGAGAGAAGCCCGACACCTGGCTGCTCTCCTGTCTCGCAACCCAGGCCGGACCTCTGGCAGGAGGTGGTGGGGGACACAGTCCTGCATGGGTTTAGGGCCAGCAGCGGCCCCCAGTTCTGTCCCCTCCTGTCATGAGACTGCGCCAGGCTAAGCCAAAGACACAGTGACTTCCTCTGTGGCCTCAGAACCAGGGCAGGGCTGAGGCTGCCGCGGTCTCTCCACACACAGCATGCCGGCCCTGTGGGGGCCTGGGCAGAGCTCTGCTGGGATCACCCACAGCCTGAGCCCTGCCCTGGGCCCTCACGCCACACCCACCTCCTGTGGGCCACGGCCAGAGCCTCGACGCTCGGTCCCTGGAGTCGCCCAATGGTTGGATGCAGCTTCCTGGGCCCAGATGCCAGGGGCTGCGAGCTGGGACCCCGAGCCCACCAGTACTCTGGAGCCTTCCCCAGACGCCCAGCAGACTCTCCACCCCGACCCCGGCTTCCCGGCCGGCCACAGTGCTCAGCTCAGGACTACAGGTGGGGCCACAGGTGCTGCCGCCCACTCGCCCAACGTGTGGTGCGTGGGGTGGAGGTGAGGACCCCAACCCCACTCTCTGGGGGCCGCACAGCACAGCCGAGGCCACGGGCAGCGCGTGACAGCTCCGAGACGGCTGGGCCTCCCACTGCCACGTCGCTCGCCCCTAGTGCTCTGGTGGTGTGGGGACCAGGCCACAGGAGGGGTCATCCCGGCACTGGCTGGGAGCTAGAAGGTCCAGCCCCTTCCCCGGGATGCAGTGGCGGAGTCCACGCGCTCCTGTCTGCAGGGCATCTCACCGCGGGGCTCCCAGGAGAGCTGCTCACGCGGCTGGAGCGAACGGCACGCCACCCTCACGGAAGGCCCCAGGGTGGTGGGAGTGGGGACAGACACCGGGACGGGTGCACACAGACGTGGGCCGCACGCACACACGTGCACAAGGCCACGCCTGGATGTTCAGTGCAGGAAGAGGGCACTGGTGAGGCTTCTGCTCGGGGCAGAAGTCGAGGGCCCAGTGATCCCTGGGTGGCCCCGGGGACAGGGCTCTGCCGCCACGCCACGCCCAAGCCGCCCCAGCAGCCAGTGGGACTCACCGTTTTCCCGGTGCTGGAAGGAAGGCGAGAACTCTTTGGCAGTGATCCTGGCGATCCGAGCTTCCTCCTGGGCTTTCTGAGCCGCTGTGAGGGCCGCCTCGGCCTTGGCCCGGGAGTGGGAGGTCCTGGGGAGACAGGGGTACACTGAAGGGCGACAGGAAGTGAGGGCGGCCCTGGGGAGGACAGCGTCAACCTCTCGGCAGCGGCAGAGGGGGAGCCGGGCGACCTTGTCAGCCCTCCAGATCCCCTTTGTTCGTTCATTCATTCATTCATTCATTCAACAAACACTGGTACCAACCAGCCAGCCTGCGGGCGGGCGTACTGGCAATGTGTTTGTTCCCACTGTCCTCAAACATGCTCTTCGTGTGCATGCGGAGCCCAGGCCGGAGGAGGCCACACCCACAGAGACCCGCTTATTTGGACACCAGCCTGTCCCACTGCAGGAGCTGCCGGATGCCCTCCTGTCCCCCAGCATCAGCCAGGCCCCGGGAGTGGGTGCAGGGTGACCCCTGGGACCACCTCCCCTGCCACCGGTCCCTGAGACCCCAAGACAGAGGCACGCTCTCCCCATGGGGCTCCCGGAGCCTCAGCCACGCCCAACAGCGGCGGGTCGCAGCCCGGGTCGCCCTTCTTCACCCCCTGCAGGCCAAGGGCCGGGGCCAGTGCTGGTGTCCCGTGTCTGGGCAGGACCCGCTCTCTGCCCGCAGCCGCACCTCCTCCCTGCGTCCTCGCCTGGAGGAAGAGGCAGGGCGCTCTCTGGGGCTCGTCTTGTAAGGGCGCTGACTGCACCCCAGGACCTCTCGTCAACCCCCCAAGTTCTTGCTCCTAACAGTGGTACAACCCGGGCACACAGGCCAGCCCCATCCCCCTCCTGCAGCACGTGGTAGCAGGGGCAGGTTGGTGACCCCCAAAACTTCCCTCCGCTCTTTTCTCAAAATCCCACCACGCTAACAGGGACAGTTTCACTACAGCACAGGCACAGACACAGAAACCTAAGTCCCGGCCGCTGAGGACACCTGGCCCTCGCCGGAAGCTTCCCGTGAATGCCGCTGCCCAGGGGCCCCACGCAGCCTCCCCGATGTCCCCTTGGTGTGGGCCCCAGAGAGCGGCAGAGACGCTTGAGTAAGCTCTACCTTACCCGTGGTCTCAGGGCCTGGGACCGGGCAGCCGGCTGTCTCTCAGCACCGCTGGGGCCCTGTGTCCCGAGTATGAGGTGGGACCTCGCCTGCCGGGGGGCCCCGTGGGAACAGGGCTGTAATGACAAGGAGCTGAGGAGACGAGCTGTTCATAAAGCCCTGGTCGATAATGACAGATCAATCACCGAGTCGCATGGGGCCCTCACGAGGCCGCCCCTCCCCCAGCCCCCACGGGGCAGCAGTGGGAAGTGCCCAGTGCACCTTGGGGCGTGGGGTCTTTGCGATGATCCTGCACCCTGGAAACTGGAGCTCTCCCGCCCAAGCAGAGCATCCCTGGATCGCGCCACTCCTGGCGGGCCTCAGTGCCTGAGCTGAAGCTGCCCCATGGGGAAACCGGCCGTGCTGGAACGTCCTGCCAGCCAGGGCCGCAGGGGGCTGGGAGAGAGGTGCCCAGGTCGCACCAGCAGCCAGCGAGGTGGCCCTGAGCTTCCCCGACGGCGGCACGGGTTGTGCCCGTTCTGGTAATAACTTTTTCTAAAGCAGGGTCTCACTGTGTAGCCCAGGCTGGCCTGGAGCTCACAATCCTCCTGACTCAGCCTCTTGAGTGCTAGAATTCTGTGCACCACTGGGGTGCTCAGGGCTGTGCCACCATCGTGGACACCTTCCCCACCCCACAAGGAACCGGAGCCCGGGCCGGGCCGCCCTCCCCAGCTGATTTTGTGACGGTTCTCACTCTCCTCTTAATTACGGAGGTGAAATCCCCGCCTCACGAAATGAAGCATTTCAAGCTGTGCGGCCCCGCGGCGTCTGCCGCTTCCACGGTGCGGTGCACCAGCGCCTTGAGGCCCCTGAGCCCCCCAGGGGACTGGGTGGTAAACGAACCCCGAGCTGTGCAGAGCGGGCGTCCCCAGAGCCTGTCCAGGGGCACAAGGACCTCAGCGTTTGCCCTCAAAGCTCCTGTGACCCCTGGTCCGCAGGCTGGGCCGGGCATGCTGCCACGCAGTACCCCCATCGCAGGGGCTGCGGTGCTGGGAGCGAGGGGCCCGCGTCGGGTTAGCGGCCAGGATGGTGGCTGCTCCCCGCCACCTGTCACCGGGGCTCAGCCTGGGCCCCATCCCTCCTGCCGAGGAGCAGAGGTGGCCAACAAGCGACTCGGGATGAGGTAACTCGAGGTCCTGAGGACAGAGAGCAGAGAGGTTCGCAGCTGGGACGCACACCAGAGGGCGAGGCCACGGCCAGAGGCAGCCAAAGCCGGACCCACGGGGATGAGCAGCGCAGTCAGCCTGGACCCCGAGGGAGTTCCTGGAGGCCCCGAGAGTCACCGGGCTCCGGGGATCATGCGGAGGATACGCAGGGGCGGGCCTGTGCGGTTCCACGGGGCGAGGTGGGCGCGCGGGGTTCGAGGTCCCCTTCCATGCGGCAACACGGCAGAGCTTCTCTGTGGTGACAAATGCAGGTGACCGTGGAGCCCCAGGCCCCGCACAGGAGAAGCAGCCGTCCCAAAGACGTGCAGCACCAGCCGGGCAGGAAAGACCGCAGCGGGATGGTGACCACCCCACCGTGAGTGCACTGGGAGCCTTGCACGGCCTCCCGGTCCCCCGGGTCCCTCCAGCTGCGTCCCCTCTGCTCGCCCGCATTGGGGGAGGGGAGAGGAGATGGGCCATGGACGGAGACACCAGGGCACCCCACAGGCTGAGGCCCCCGTGGAAAGGGCGACGCCAGTGAGGACGATGGCGCAGACCAATGGCTGAGGGCGCCGCAGCCCCACGTCTCTCGGACAGAAACCCGTGGGCTGTGGAGACGGGGGCCGCAGCCTGGTGAGCGCCTGCCGGGGCTTGGGGCTGTGACGAGGCGGCCTGGGGGGCCCCAGGGGACGGGGGTCCTCTGCCCGCGCCTGCTCTCTCCTCCTGTGTGCCCAAAGCCCGCAGGTGCCGCACCTGCACACACGCACGTCAGGAGCGAACTGCTCCGCAAACAGACGCGCTGGAGGCCTGCGCTCAGGGCCGTGCAGCTGGGACCCGCCCTGGGGCACTGAGGCCGCGCATGGCTCGGCCAGCGGGACTGAAAGGGACAGACGGGCACCTGGGAGGACACCAGGAAGACACATTTCAAGTCACTGCAAGTCCGTGCGTCCAGTGGCTGAGCCTGGGACACGCAGGAGAGGAGGGACCCAGCCCCCGAGGGCAGACAGTGCTGATGGACCTCAAACCACCGACAAGGACCTGACGGGGACCTGACTCGGGCTGTGGGAAGCGGGGCTCAGGCCCGCACAGGCAGGAGGGGAGCAGGAGGAGCCAGCAGCCGGGGCACCAGGAACTCGGGGTGGTGTGCACAGTGGCCAGGCAGGACCCCAACCACGCTGGCCGCCTTCTGGCCTTGCTGGGCTGCTGGCCGTGGAGGGTGGCGGTGGGCAGGGCCTGGGTCCCAGACCCTGCATGTGCGTGGGAGAGCCCAAAGCCTGGAGGGACGGGCCAGGGAGCAGGATGGGGACCAGGGAAGGACATGTCCTCTCGACGGCTGCACCAGCAAAAACTTGGGCCAGACCCACACATGCGGACACTGCGGCCCCAGGAGAGATGGCGCTGTCCCAGCCCACTGCTGTGCGGCCACCACAGTGTATGTCACCTTCCACACCCA
>RJWM01006598.1:0-83316 GCA_004363535.1 Dasyprocta punctata
AATATTGCATAGATTTTTCAAGCCTCAGTGCTAAAAATCTTCAGATTCTGGAGCATTTCATATTTCAGTTTTTTGGATTAGAAATGCTTAACCTATACTGACTTTAGTTTTCTACATCTCAAATTCCTAATTTGTGCATTTAAGAATGGAGAACTAGAAGTCCTCCAAAGTGTCCTTACAACCTCTAAACAAGAAAACACCTAGGATCCGGCACACAGTATGTAAGTGCTCAATACATACATGCCCCCATTCTGCTTTCTTTCAATTTTTTAAAATAAAGTCTTATATGGATAACGTGTTTGATTTGTTCTAATAAGGGTTCCTTCTATACCATCATATAAGTTACCTGGAAATGGATAATTTTGTTTAGCTCTTTCATCACTGTATTCCAGGTACTGATGTCACAGGCAGCTGAGCTAGTTAGAAATATTATTATAGGCAGTCAGACAGAGCTGGGGCCCTTGAAGGAGCCAGTGCAGAAGACCAGATACCTTGCAACCTTGGAGGAAACAGACACCTCTGCTGTGGGCCAGATCTCAAGACAAAAGTCAAAAAAATGCTACCACACTTTAAGTATAAACATCAGGGATTGATATTCTAAATAAGTATGGATCACACTGAGGAAGCCAGGAGTCATCATTCCAACCCCTTACAGAAAGGTACAACTCTCTAAGTATGCCCACTTGCTATGTGACTCACTTCCCCATTTGTCCCCGATTTAGTCAATTTTAGCTGAACAATTAATCTTACTGATTGACCATAGTTCTGTCCCTCCTCATGCCCACCTGCCTTGCCAGTTCCCATGTTTTCCCCATCTTGGACCCGTCTCATTTCATTGTTTTGCTCGACAAAAGTCTCTGGAAAAGACAGAGTCTTTGGCAACCCGCTCGGGACCCCTTCTGTCTCTCTCTCTCAGACAGAAGCTTTCTTTCTCTCAATAAGTGTATTCTCCTTTTAACCTCCATTGTTCCTAAAATTTATTCTTCAATTTTAGAGAACATGAACGTGTACAGGACATCTAGTAGGTTGGGAGTTTCACTCCCCTATATCACTAACATGTAGTAAGCACTCAGTAAACATTTGTGAAATGTTTAGAGTAGTATCAGTGGCAAAGTGCTTATTTACAAGACAATTATCATTTACTATCTCATTTGAGCAACTTAACAGTCTCATTGTTATTACCTCTATTTTTATGATGGAAAAACCAAGCCTCATTGAGGCAAATGACTTCCCAAAATGTAAGAGAGTAAAGCGTTGCCCTTCTGATTCCAAATTTGTGCTCTTTGCTTCTGATTTTACTACCACCCACTATTCTCTAATAACTTCCACCATGTCTGAATGAGCTCCACTACAATTTCTATTTTCCTTTAAAACAACCCATTCCATTGGGTCAGGTAGGGTCTAGAAGCTAAATGGTGCAGAATGTCCCTCATGATTGGCTTAACAGTTCAACTTTCTCATTCCCCTTAGCAGTACAAAAATGGCCTAAGGCTGCTGAGGAACATAAATGCTTCAAACAGTGAATTAAACTCTCCATATCCCACAAGAGACTAGTACAGGCACAGTGAGCTCAGACACAAAAAGGTTACAGGACAAGTTGCTCTAGGGTAAATTTATTCATAGACCTGAAGGAAACTTTGGAAATCCTCTGTGAAATGAAGAAAGTAAATGTCTTTATTTTACCAAGAAAGATACTGGGTTCTACCTGCCCATGGCCGTTGGACTAGTGGAAGAACTAAAACTAGCAAGCATAGGATTCTAACTACCATCATTAGAGTCATGATGTAGAGGAAGTCAATAGGCTGTTGATGACTCTGACGTTGATAACTTCGTAGTCTTACAACTGAATGCTTTCTATGAGCTGAGTGCAAAACCCTAAGATATCATTAAATCCTCTTAGCTTCATTAATTCTATTAGCTTCATTACTTCTATTAGCTTCTTCTTAAAGCAAGTTTGGGGGTGAAAAACTCTTATCAAGATTTACGTAGCTATGAGTACTGAAATCAAAATACTTTCCTATCCCGTGTCAAACAAGTCTGAGAGCAGGCAAAAATAATTGCATTCCCGACTTCAGGAAATCTTCCTTCTGGAAGATAAGGCAATGAATTAACTAAAAGAATATGCTGCTTAAGACAAATGGCTGCTTTTTAAAAGACTCTTATTTTCTTTTATTTCAGTAGATCTGATAAACCTGGTTTTGTTTCATCAGTAGACTACTGGTGCAATTTTGAAGGAATAGATGTAACCACATGATATAACTGGAGTTCAAACTTAGATCTACTATGATGCAGTCAATTTTACTACTTATTTTAATACTACCAGTGTTATGGTTTGTGTCTTCATGTTCCCCCAAAGGGATGGACGTTTTGGAGGCAGTGGAATCTAAAGTTTGTGACTGGTTCATTGTCTATTGTTGGTATTAGTTATATGAGTGCTACTCCAACCCTAGGGTGTGTAGCCTGCATACAATACAAGGGAAGAAAAGAAGCTTGCTCTGATCTTTTCTTCTTGTTGCTTTTGATGTCTTTCACTGCCATGAACTGTTTCCCCTCTGCCACCCTCCCTTGGAGCCAGCTGATTATGGACTGAAACCTCCACAAACTGTGAGATAAATTAACGTTCTTCTTCCTTAACTTTGGGTACTGGATATTTTGTCTCAACAATGAAAGAAAAGTAAATAAGACAATAACTCTTCAATCACACTGTAATAATTCAACTCAAATGTCACTTGTTTTAGAAAGTTTCCTTAAACTTTCTAAACCTTCGAAAGCTACTGCATTCTATTACCAACAAATTCTCCCTTAACTGTTGTAGTGTATTCTTCAATTTATATACACACATATACAAAGAGCCAACAGATTTTACATATCACAAGAGCAGGAACCATGTCTTCATTCCCTCAACAAGGATCTACTGGGAATTTACTACATGAGAGGTGTTATGTTGGGCATTTACTTAGATGGTACTTTTGTCATCTCAGCAATAGAAGACATTTAACAATGCTATAATTATATAAATGGATAGATAAAAGAATGGGACTAGAAAATAATGCTAATCTACTGGAACAAGTTGAAGACATTCAATATCAGTCTAGTTTATCTTTTATAGTCAAAGGTTTTACAGATCTTTGTGGAAAATAAATTCAAAATGGAACACAATTTTTATTTTTCAGATGGGGTCTTGGTATATTGCCAGGCTCTGATTCCTTTGCTCAGGTGATACTCCCATCTCAACCTCCTGGGTACTAGGACTGTAGGTGTGCACCACCATGCTCAGCTTTAAACACCACTTTTTTCTCATAATGTAGAAGCTGCCTCTAATAGAGCTGCACAAAAGCATAATACAAGAAAAGTAAGACCAAGTTCTCTTCCTTCCTTTTAGGAAGATGTCACAACCCCAAAATTTGGGAGAGATTCTTTGACCACACTACTGAACAGGGCTCCATGGTCTTCTTGAAATGTGCTGCTTCTTTCTTCATTCAGCATGACCTGGAAAGCCCATTAATACAATTTTAGCCTTAACTCAAGTCTCTGTTCTGTCCTCCTCATAAAAACACAGGAAAACAATGCTGTAGAAATTGATAAAATTGTGAAAGTTATCTTTATATTTCTCTGTTTTCTCTCAATGACTATAAATTTGATTGTGGTGGAGAAATAGCCAGGGATAGTGACAGAGGATGAAGTACAATATTCTTAAGATGGAAAGAACATTGACAAAGTTCTCACAGTCCTATAATTGTTTCCTATTTGCTTCCTACCTTCACCATCATAAAGAAGAGTACAGAGAACTTCTCAAGATGGAAACTTTCAATGAATGTTATCTTCATCCTCAGTCTCACTAAACACAGAAGGTAGTCTTACTGAGAATACTACAAAAAAGAGATAAGCAATACTAGTTACCCTTACCCTAAGCCAATATTCACACATTTGAAGTATACATGAGGAAGAAACTCAACACACATTACAACTTCCTCTTTTGAGATCACGTAAAAACAATGGGAGTAGCCAGTAGTTCCTTTTCTTGGAAGGTCAGGTTTATAAAGCTAAGAAAGATAGTCACATTGGAAATGAGCAACTAATAGAGACACAGGTCAGTAAAGAATTAGAGAGAGACAGAGAGACAGAGACAGAGGGAGAGAGACCAACAGAGAAACAGATACAGAGACAGAAACAGTTACAGAGACACAGAAAGGTTTAAAGTGTTATCCGGTGAACAAAGTAGAAAAGCTGAATTTCTACACACCCCAATCATTTTATCTTTAAAACAAGTTGCCTGAAAACCAGAGGTCTTTCTTCAAGCAGGCTAGCCAAAACCAGTTTACCCAGGTTGCTGCCAAAGTGGCTACCAAACAACTTCTAACTTCAGTACAATCTAACTTCCATACTAAATGACACACCTAGCAGCTGCCATGACAGAAAGCATCAGATTATAAAATGAGCAGAAAGGAGAAGTGCCTGATTTCAGCAATGTCTCTGCTCAGAGCAGGAGAAGGCATGAATATTCCTCCTTTTTTTTTTTTAGTCCACTTTTTCTCATCATTTCACCTACTCTGTATTAGTGATTCTTCCACCGCTACCAAGCTGAGAAGCTGATTTGACAGCAGGTTTTCTGCTTCTCCATTCTGTAGCTATTGAATAAACTTGCATTATTGGCACTTGGTATTTCTTCAGGCTTTGGCTTTCATGACACCAAAGAGAAAAAGATTTCACTTCAGAATCTCCCCTCTCTTAGGAGCAAGCATCGAATTACTGGTCACAAAGACATGCACTGACTCAAGCATCTGCTTGGGCTATCGTCTTCAGAACAAACATTGCTCTCTCCAGCAAAAGAATTTCCACACATGTAACAATGGTAAAGCCTACAACTTTCTTCAATAATTCAGAGGACTGTGGTCACACAATAACTGTCTCTCCCAAAATATATGGAAACACAAGTACCAACATGCAGAAATAGCCCAAGGAACCATCCCTTGCTTACCAAGACCAGACATTTTTAGAAACAGTTAATGTACGGATTCACCCTTATATGACTATCACTGTCTTGAGTTGTAACTGCCATAATCATCACTGAATAACCCTGGTTAGTTTCTCCTCACATAGTTTCCCAACATTACATAAAGACACAACTCCATCAGAGTAGTGTGTGAGTTTTTACAAGCAGGACTTGGTGCCAGAGAGGTACACAAATTTGATATAAGCTTAAGATAAATCAGGTACGTTCCAGTTTCAATGATGTCACTTTTGTCCAGACCAATATATATGCTTCTATTTATCATCCAAATTGCAGAATTCACTTGAACTTGCTGCTATCTAGGACCGTACTTTGGTCAATAACTTCCCCAATAAATTGCACTTTTTACAATATTGAATCTTTCTGCCTCTTTCCTTGGCCTCATAGCACTTTGGGGTTAGCTCTTATACAGTGGAACTGGATGACATTAGACAGATAAGAAAAACTCACCTAAAATGTTTAAAATTGACAAAGTTTGAATGGGGGCTACTGAGAGAACACAGAATCCTCAGAATAGCATATATGAGAAGAATTCATGGCCACTTGTAGGGTTTTCTCCCAGAAAAAAATAGTTAGTGAAAAACTTGAGAAAGCATGACTTAAGGTACAGCCCTAGAGAGAGAAATAGCAGCCACAAATGAAAAAAAAAAAGACAAGAAGCCTGAATACTATGGCAGAACATGGTTTTCAAAATAGTAAAAGTCTTCAAGTGCTGAAGGATGAGCAAAAACCACTATTACCAGGGCCATACTATGACTTTGCTAGTGTCAGTATAAATGCAATTCAGGCTGGTTACCTTATTCAATATTTGAAATTTATATATTTACTTTTTATGATTTAAAATATTGTACAGTTACAACATTTAAAGTGGTCCTAAACTGTGATACGTCATTGAAATCATGCTCAGTGAACAGAAAAAATGTCGCTTGGGGAGAGACATGCCACAGCCAAGAACCTAACAGGAGCACACAGAAGGCCACACAGGTGACCACCTGAGCCTGGGCCTCCATCAGAAACACAAAACTCCTCAACCTTTTAATGACACCAGGTTATCAGAGTAGCTAGTGATGTCAGTCTCCAGACAAGAGCATGGAAAAGGTCCTCGCTCCAGGAAAAGGCAGACTGTGTGGAGAACAGATCAGTAGTAGCCAAGGCTTAGGAGAAGGAGAAGGCATTGACACCAAGCAAGTGCCTTTGGAGGTGATGGAATTTTTCTATTATCTTGATTTTGGCAGTGAATACAGGACCCTATGCAATTATCAGAACTCAAAAATCCTGCACAGAGTGAATTTCTCAGTTTGTCACTAAATACACAAACAATGGCAAGATCATATATAAAAAAAAATTCTCATCCACAACTGGTAGCAATTTATAACAAAACATAACTCTTATCTACAATAAACAGCCCAGGGTACCAACCTGGTTGAAAGTCAGATTGCCATCTTTAGTGACAACCCAGTAAACCAAATAATAACTTCTGTGATAATCAATCCAAAGTGGCCAGGTCTTCATTGATTCCTAATAGTGTCCCTAATGCTTGGTCCCATTTTCAACCAGGACCAACCAGAGAGAGTCAAATACATACCCTTCCTCAACCATGTGCGGTACCCTGCTTGCTGTTAGCTCACTTCCACCTCCATGAAGCAAACAATCTGCAGTCAGAACACACCTGAGTCTTTCTCTTTCTGTTTCCTTCCCATCTAAAGCTATCTTCTTCCTCCATCCACCTTGGTGTCTCTGACAAACACAACTAATGGTGGCTGCATTCTTTGCTTTTCTCAGTTGTTTGATTTTTGCTTATTTCCATAAAATTTTAATAATAGTAGGCAGAAATACATTCATGCTTCTCTCCTCATTTGCTGATATAATTCCACATCCTAGGCCCTGCAATACTTACCCAGCATGCTGCCATTTTCACATGGCCTGACTCGTGGCAAGGAAAAACGTTAAAAGAAAATACATAAAGACCCCTCTGCCAATAAAAACTTTAAATACATATTATTAATTCAAGTACTATTTGTGGCTGAAGCAAAATGGATGTGAAGTATACAAAACTTTTTAGTATTTTAAATACATTCTTATTGTATCGATAGTCCAAATGCCCCTGTGTTATGATTCACTTAGTGCTTGGATACAGCTAAAGTGAAATTATTAATGTGACTTTGTCATAAATAATTAACCTCATCATGGGAAAAAGAGGGGAAGCCAGTCGAGAAAACACTTCCTCTAATAGTAATTGATATTTATCTATTCTGTCTTTCTAACTATTAAAAGCTACTCATAACACTTATTAATGACACTAACAGAAAGAAAATTTAAACATCATGATTCCAGATGATTTATACAGAGAGATTGTGAAGGGGGCAGTTCTTCTCTTCTGCCATTCATAAAATGGCAAGATTCCAATAAATCACTCTACAAAGATTAGCATTCAAGTGCCATCTCCTCGTGTTTTAGCTTGGAGGAAAATGTCCTTGAGGCAATGATTATAAATCAAATCCCCACTCATGTGATTGGAAATCCATGTGCTATTCATCAGCAGATTTCAGAATGGAGTAAATATCCTGTTCTCTGCTAAGTTCATTGAGGAAAATTGCCCTCTGCCTATTCATGAGAAATATAAGCTCCTTCACCCTTTATTGGCTTCAGGATGCAAAGGGAGTCATCTTACTGACAATTACACTTTTTTCTAGTTCTTTCCCTCACCCACTCATGTACTACCTCCAGTTAGCTGCAATGATTCACCCTGGGGGGTCTACTACTGTCACCATAAGCCTTGGGGTATCCCCTCCTCCACTCCAGCCCAGTTCTTTGGCCATGAAGACTGTAGAGAGAATCTCATCTCTATCACTGTTGGTAGTATTCACCATGGGATACTATAGTCCAAGCCAAGAGTGATTTATCCAGCCAGAACTGACTAGGCCACAAATCCTCAAGGTAATAGAGAGTATTCTCTATACAAGAGCTCCTCTATACCATTCTGATTCACATCATGTACTGCATTTTGTATGTGCTCCCTGCAGAACTCAACTGCTGAAATCTAGTGCCTAATGTCACACAGATAAGTAGGTCGTTAGGGCTTCTTTCAACACGAATTGGATTGGGGCATTTCTAAAAGAGGCTTCACATGCCATTCGGCCCTTTCCCCCTTCCTTCTCTTCCATCACATGAGGACGCAGCATTCCTTCTCTCTGATGCAGATAATAAAAAGGCACGATATTAAGAGACTGGGCTCCTTGACACACAGCAAACCTGCTGTTGCCTTAATCATAGACCTTCACCCTCTAGAACTGTGAGGAGTCAATTTCTGTTCTTTATAAATTGCACATATTGCAATTTATGCCATATTGTTGTAGCAGCACAAAGTAACTGGGATAACATGTCATCTTCTGAAGAAAAAAAATATTCCAACACTTGTTAAAATGGTAAAGAAGACTTTATTTAAGACTATTACATAGATGCCAAGACTAGCACAAAAGAGAAAGAGATGCAAGCTGACCCTTGAATACAGAAAGAACAGGGGGAGATTTATAGTCAAAGAATAGAATGAGGTCAGAAACACCACTACAATGAGACCTAAAGAGTAGAGATGTTTTCTGAACTGATTTATGTATTCTTACGTATACTGATTTAAGTATTCTTATTGAAAGTAGAGTAGTGCAATCAAATATTAAGAGCAGGGGATGCTGGCTATACTATTTTAGCAAGATTCTTGCTACAAATGGAGTTCACAGGCTAAAGACAGGGCCCGCAAATGAGGTCAAGTCAAAAACAAGGCTTAGGGAAACCTGTTTAAACTTTGGTCTGGGAGAAAGTTTTTATCATATCTAAACAGCTATTTGTTCCCCCAATGCTTACAAAACACCTTGTAAAACTAGTCATTTTGATTCTCTTTAAAAATTCAAGCCCAGGACAAATGAGATGATAATGGTTTTCATCCAAATCCTCCCTCGAAACAAACCTTCAACAAACTTCTTCCTAGGTCTTTCAACCAAAGCCAAAAAGCAATGCAAGATGGGTTTTCACAGGCTGTCCAACAGTTCAGTAACCATATATAAATTTCTTTGGAGGCCCAAGATAACAGAGAAGATGTACACACACACATGCAACCTTTAGTTTATAAAACCAGCTGCCATTTCATCCTCCCTAGTAACATCTAAATATTCCCACCTCTTTCCCTACATTATTCAAGGTTTTATTTGGAATGTTAATGAGCCTAAGAGCTTGATATAATGATACACATTTTTCTCTGAAATTCTACATAGTACAATATAACTAGCCAGACTCACTGTTTTTCAGGCTAGTTATGTAAATTCCGATGCCCATGTCCTGATATTTTATAGCATATTCACATGAATCATCTGATACAAGCCTTTCCACAAGTGTATACAATAGGGGACAGTAGGGACTATTTCAAATATATCTGAGTAAACTGAGTCTTTAAAGAGGTTAAATAATTTACTGGAGGTCACACACCTCCATGTCTGACTCTTAAACTAGACATGGTCTGTCAGACAGAGCACCTCTTTCCAACTTTTATAACTCATTAAATTTCTTGACAGAATAGCTGGGAATTATAGTCCAAAGGCAAGAAAACACCCTCCACTTTCATTTCTTTCCTTCTTGCTTTTTTGTTGTTGTTGTTGTTGTTTTTTTTTTTTTTTTTTTTTTGCGGCACCGGGGATTGAACTCACAGCCTTGCGTCTGCCAGGGCAGGCGCTTAAGCCACTGAGCCAAACTCCGGGCCCTGGTTTTTTGAGGCAGGGTCGCACTATGTAGCTCAGGCCAGCCTTGCGATCGCGTTGTAGCCCAAGCCGGCCTTGAACTCACAACGCTCCGCCTACCTCAGCCTCCCGAGTGCTTCTTGCTTCATTTTTAACAGGATATTTCGATTTCTTATGCTAAGAAAAAGGGATGAGATGAGTGTTCATGGAGCATAGTTAATTCTCAGCTTTTCTAGATAATTCTCAGCATTTCTAGATAAAACAGCAATGAAGATAATCTTTTAACAGCTTCTTGAGTAGAACTTTGGTAAATTGCCAATATTTCCTTCTAAATATAAAACAATTACTATTGAGCATTACAACTCTTAAAAATCATTTATAGTATTCGGTAAAAATAATTTCTCAAAATCTTTATTGTGACCACAGTTGTAGAGTTTTATGCACTTTTGAAAATGTAGACATGTTCTTATCTTGATATACACCTGGAGTTCTGCCAGAAACGAACTCACTGCACATAGAACAAATTGGGACATCCTATAGGTGCTTTCTGACATTCTTTGGCAGTGACCCTGTGACACATCAACTGCAATGAATTAAATGCTAAATGTCATCACTTTAAGATCCTTGATTTACACACTGAGCTTTGGAATCCTGGAAAATAATTTCCCTTTTGGTATTCAGTTTTCTCTTCTGTTCATAAAGATGTTTCAATTGGGCCCCAAATGTTCTATTATGAAAGCTGATAACGCAGATTTACAAGTTAAATATATTTATGCTATGGAGTTATTTTTTTAAGTACAATATTACATAAAATCACTTATAATGAAATTTTCCTGTGCAGCTGGATATATATAAATATAACCCAGGTAATTTAAAGATAACTGTTACCTTCTTAAATCTGTGTATCAGTATAGGGCTCCTAGGAAAATGTTTGGGGCCCAAGAATGATGTATTGTATAAATAATGTTTTTCTTTATCGTATCTGATTTTATGATTTTAAAAACTTTTAAAACTTAAGCAAAATATATCGTGTACAGGTGCAAATTCCTATGAGGAATGTTGTCATTATGTATACCTAAAATGTACCAATAAAAAATAAAGAATTTTTTAAAAGTTAATTATGGTCATTACCTCAGTGTCCACTAGGGGGCAGAAAAGGTGATTTTGGCAGTAGTCATGAAAAACTGTCTAGCAGAACTGGAGAAGACTACTTTGAAATATGATCCCATAATTCTATAAAAGAGAAAACTGAGATCCAGAGTCATTAAATTCCACTTTGCTTTTCCCTGAACTTGTGAAGCCAGGCAATATACTTAAACTTCAGTTTGTCATCTGCACGGCACAGCTTACTGTATCTACTTAGTTGTGCATATATAATGAGATGTCATACAGCACATAAAACCCAATATAGCACCTGGAACGTGGTATATTGCTAACAAAACTTATCTATCATTATTTTTACTTAAATAGTTAACAGTGGTACCTAAAACAGAAAATCTACTTTCTGAAACTTATAAGGACTTTCAAATTATAAATAATCTGGGAGAAATCTTACCACCTTGCATGTTATCGCTTTCTGTAAGTAGGTTGTACTCTGAAGTTACTCCCTTTCTTTCCTTCTTCATTTTTCTAGAAGACATTCCTACTTTATGACAGCGCTACTTTTGCAAATTTTTATTCAAATTTCTTTTACAAAACCTATAGATAATCTATCTGGTATTTACTGTCATTTTTTCTTTGATGGAATATTTTAGGTCTCAAAGAAGATAGGATAAAGTGACCTTGGGGATGAAACTAAGAGCATTGGGACTTGACATTTAATGTAAGTTTACTGTGGATCAAACATTGCATGATGAGCTCTCTCTGTATTAACTCATTTGATCCTTACAACAAATGTCTGAAGTAGACACTATTGCTTCTCCCTTTTACAGATGAGAAAACTGAGGCACAGAATTTATATAGAAATTTAATATATTCTATGTAGCAGAATATTCCAGTAATTTTGAAATAATTCTTATCTTTAATAAAAATCACTAAAAAGTGATTATCTTGCCCAAAAACCAGACATTCTACAAAAATTCCCTTCCTTCATTTAGGAAGTTGGTTCCACTTGAAATCATCTGGCAAGCCACTATTCAAAAGAATATGAACTACTTTCACAGATATTCTACCTGTTTTTTTAGTGGGATTACTTATAACATTATAAATTAAAATTTTATATCATGCTATATTTATAGAGTGGTGCCTTGGTTCATGAATTGAATTCTTTCCACAATTCTGGTCACAAACTGAATTGGCAAAGAACCAAAATTTAATTTCCCCACAAGGTCAACATCGTGCCTTAACCACTGCATTGAATTCAGTTCTCATCCAATTTGGTTTGTGTTCAGATCATGGGAAGAATTAAGTTCATGAACTAAGGCACCACTGTATTTTATTTATAATTTATTAAAATTGTAGACATTTACAATATTTAATAAGAACAATCACTCTTCACTAGCTGATGCGCTTTCCTATTGTTTATTCATGGCACAAAAAAAAAAGAAAATAAATTATCTTCCCATAAACCCTGGTTTTCTAGCCAATGCTTAATCAGCACTAGGTTTTTCCACAAACATAATTATATCTTCACATAGGGCTCAAATCAAACTAACTTCTCTTCTTCCTATTCAGCCTCACATTGGTTATTTTTTTCTTGCCTTCTTTAAACTAATTGAAAATAAGGATAAAATGTTATACCACTGTTTTCCCTGGTCTTCCTAACACTCAAAAACTTCTCAATTCTGATGAGACAAATATTAGGAATCTAAATCATCTAAGGAACTTGTCTTGGCTCCATAGTAAAAAACTATTAAATTTCAACCCCTCTCTTGCTAATACTGCCCAAGGAAACTTGTAACAAACTGATGTAAGTAATAAGCATATCAAGCCTTCCTTCAGTAGTAAAATAAAAGTACATGTTTTGTTCAATAGCCCTTCTTATGTAGTATAAATAATCCTATATACTGGTAACACAAAGGTAAGACATCATTCCTCACCTTTGCATTCACATACACAAAGTTTTTTAAAAAACATGAAATTTAAACGCTTTATGTGAGTTAAAGGATGAAGATCAATAACCCCACTACCCTTTTATTCCTTCTCATCTTTAGCCTTTGTAGTGAAGTGGTCTTTCAGCAGAGTAAGAAATCAGTGTCACACTACGCAGGTCTCTATCAATGAGTCCTTATGGGTCAAATCAGAACCCTTGCAGGGTAGCAATACTATGTAAAGAATTTTACAGGCTTGAACATAAGAAAGGGGCATGATGAAATTACATACCATGTGAAGTAAAAATTAAGGAGCAATGGAGGTCAAAGGACAGGGCTTCCAGGTATCCACTGAAAGTGGGCTTCACAATAACTGAAAAATAATCTAGGAAAGGGTAAAGAAAAGTGCATGTGCTGGATATGTAGTGATGCCCACATGCAAATAGAGTGAGTTCTTAATGTTGATTGAGTAAGCCTGGGCATCTGCCAGACATTGTGAAGCATTATGGCTAATAAATGCCATAAAACGGACAAAATATGGAAGTGGTCCCTAGCTGCAATTTTATTTTCTACAGTTTCAATTACAATTGCAAATTTTAAATTGTACATCATTTTGAGTGGCATGTTGAAATTTCATGCCATCCCACTTCCTTGTACCCAAGATGTGACCCAGTCTTTCCAGAATATCCACATTGAATCCACTACCCACCCATCAGTCACTTAGTAAACATCTTGGATATCAGGCTGTCATTTTACTGCAATTCTGTGTTCAAAGGACCTTCATTTTATTCAATAACAATGCAAAGAAGGCAACAGAGGATAAAACATGAATGGGTAGGTCAACTCTGATAGTGTGTAGCAGTGCTACACAGCATACAGGAAAATCACATTATATAGATTTATTCCACTATAGTTTCAATGTGGTTTATCCCACAAGGGTTCATGTGTTGAGCACTTAGCCCTCAGTATGATAATGTTGGAAGGTGGGACCTTTAAGATGTAAAATCTTTAAAAGGTGAGGTCTATGTGGAGGTTCTTAGGTCAACTAGGTTCATGTTCTCACAAGGGATTAAGATATTTTTCATGGGACCCTAGTTTGTTCTCTCAAGAGGTTGTCACAAGACTGGCCCCACCCAGTCTCTTTCTGGCTTCTTGTCTGAGATATGATGCTTCCCCCAACGTATGCTCCCATCATGATGTGATTGCGTCTGCCACTAAACCCTAACCGGGGGCCACAATTGATCTGAATCTGGAGGCCTCCAAAAATGTGAGTTAAACAAAACTTTCTTTCCTTGTAAGTAGTCTGCCTAAGGTATTTCATTATAGTTATGAAAGGTGAACTATTACAAGTGCTAGTTGTAATTTCAGTCAACAAGTAGGAGTCTTAGGATATATCCCCACAGATAAAGGGGGAATACTGTAATGCTAATAAAAGAGTTGATACGTGGCTCTGTGGACCAGAAGATGAGTGTTTACTCAGCTAGGTACAGAATGGGTTGAAATTCAAGGCAGGTTGATATATATTGTCACAGATGGGAGACCTGTCAGTACAATACTGCAAATTAAACCAGCATAGGACATCACTCTGAACTTCATGACTAGTATCCTCAGTTATCACATATTGCCACTCTCATTTCACAAAAGTGAAGACCACTGAAGTCTTTTTTGTAAAGTTGTATTGGTCAGTTTTTTATCACTGTGACAAATACCTGATATAAACAAGGGAGAAAAGGAGGTTTCAGTCAATGATTGGCTGTCTCCAAAGCAGAAATATATTGGTGGAAGGATCTGGTTCAATTCACAGTGTTGGGAAGAATAAAACAGGAAAAGAACCTAAAAGGGAGTTGCTGGGGAAGATAAATAGCACCCGGGGTCATGGCTCCGTGCAGACACACCCAGAAGTATGCTTACTAATCTCCTAGGTATCTCTCAAGTCAATCAAGTTGACGCTAAGATTAGCATTGTCTTTTTGAACTCTCTGAAACAGCCACAAACAATAGCAATACACACTAATATTCAACAGTCCTTCCTATGTGAAAATTTCTCTGCTGCTTTAGAATATTAAGTTCATTCCTCTTCTTACTGTCATAAAACTACAGGCAAAGCTATGGTAACTTATCTCTCAACATGTGCCTTCTTCATTATGTCATAGATCTATTTTGTAAATAAACATTTGAGTGTATTTTAAGAAGTTTTCTTCCTAAGGCCCAACTCCATAGGAGTAAATATAAGGGAAACAGATTACAAGATATAACCAAGCGGGATGGGAAAATTCATAGCTTTTTATTGTAAAAAGAAATAATTTTTCATAAAGGCACTATTAGCATCACTGTTCAGCAGAACACAATCAAAAATACCATAAGGAACTACATGTGACAAGTGGTTTTAAGAGTCAGAAGGTACAGGAATATTGAAATTTCAAATCACTTATTCAATTTGCCAAGCACAATCCTTTATGCCCTTAAAACCAAAGGACAGTATCTTACAGTTTCTGTTTAAATCCGTATCTCTTCTCTCTTCAACGTCCAGTATGATATTGAATCCACAGAAAGATAAAGAAGAACATGGCAATATAGACAACTATGGCAGATTTTTCTACTGAATGGTGGGCCAGAGGTATCTTAACCATGATAATTTAAAGAAGGGCAATTATTTGTGGTAAGATACTGTGAAGCCCATGCATACACGAACGATTGCTGGTTTCAGAAAACTAGATATTTAGACAATCTGTGTTTGATTATTCAAACTATTCCCCCCAACAAAAATCTTTCTTTGATACACAGATTGAAATTTTATTGCATATGGCCAATGTCATTATAGAGCTTATTTTAAAAGGAGTGTCACAATGATGTCTAAAACACAAAATGTTTCTGGCTTCTCATTTTTGGAATAAATCCAGTGTACATGGCATTAACCTGGTACTTTTATCACATGGACTAAATTTCACCCCAAACTAGGAAGTCCACAAGGAAAAGTCCAGAGAATAGGTAAAAAGAAAACACCATATTAATCTGCATGTTTCTCCTTTGTATTACAGTGGTTACAGAAAACAAACTTCCCGTGCTACCAAGTTGCTATATCCATCCCCCAATGGAGACTCAAGAAGTAAGACCTGGACCCTGAGCTATGACATATTGTTCAAGTCCCAAAGTGGAGAGAAACCAGTCAGGATTCAGCAACAGCAAAAACCCAAAGCTAAAAACATAACCTGAAAGAATCCAAGAAAGTATACAATGCTTATGTATCAACATAAATATTAGTGAGAAAAGCATCAAAATATTAAACTTATGATGCTGTATGTATGTAGCAATATATTACATATGTACACATATATATTAAGATAAATGAAAGGTTTTGCACAGACAAGATACAGTACTCAAAAGAACTTTTGTAAATATAATACTAGTACACACACAAATTTAATATATAGCAATATTAACATTTCAAAACAAGAAGAAAATATTTCTAGTTTAAAAATGGTGAAATACTTAATGCCAACCTAGAAAAAATGATTGGATTCTTACCTTATAGTAGCATTTTTAAGTATCTGATGGATAAAAAAAATTAAACAAAAAAGAAATCATAAGTGTACTAGAACAATTCATGGGGAAATATCTTTTATAAGGCCAGAATGGAAAAATGTCCTAAGTATTATAGAGTCTAGAGGGATGCAAGAAAAGAAAAAAGATTTTACTTCAACTGCACAAAAATTTAAATTTTCCCATACCTACAAATAAAAATAAATTAGATAAAAAATGACAGAAAAAAATTACGACTCAATGACAGATAAAGACAAGTTTATTTGACGTACTAAGAATTTCTAAAACTCACAAGTTAAAACCAATAATAAAATTGAAGCCAGGGTCTGGTCTGAGAAAAATACAGATGTTAAACACATGAAATGATTTTTAACCCTTCTTTTAGAGTAATAAAACAATAATGAAAGAAACCGGTTACAGTGCTGAAACAAAATTTGTTAAGCTTCAAGTTGGCAAGGTTATGGAAGAGGGATTTTTATACGTGGCTCTTGGGAAGCAACTTAGTTTACCCTTCATGAACAGAAATTTAGTTACATCTGTATCTATCAAAATGTAAAACATGCTCACTAATTATGGAATTTCATGTTTAGAAATGGGCAATATTCACATATATGCATATTCATGAGATCATATGTACAAGATATTACTCACAAAAGTGTTTGCAATGGCAAAACCCAGTAAACAACCTAAAGGTTCATCAGTGTAAGCTAGCTGAATAGATTATATCCATACAATTGAATAACTGGCTTGTGTTCAAGAGAAGAACCTTTGTAGCTTTTGCAACAGGAAATTGTTTGAAATATAGAAACTTCTTTTCAAGCACTGGGAAAGACATTGTGTTATAGCTTATTTCTAGATGTCCCCCCAAAGCCTCATGGGGTCATTGGTGGTGCTTTTTGGAGGTGATTAGGGACCTAGCTCTCACCAGAGGATTAGCCCACTGTTGAGGTGATAGCTAAATGTGATGTTGGCAGGGGAAGCCTGGTGGGAGGAGGAGAGTCACTGAGAATCTGTCCTGGAAAGGTGTAGCTCCCTCCCTCCTCTCTTGATCTATCTCTGCTTCCTGCTACCGAACCATGAGTTATTGACTCTATGCCACCCACCTCTGCCGTGCTTTGCTGCCTTGGAGTCAGTTGACTACAAACTGAAACCTCTACAAACTGCAGGCACAAATAAACCTTTCATCCTTTAGCTTGTGGGTATCAGGTATTGTGTCACACTGACAAGAAAGTAACTAAGACATAGCGTTTATTGTATATACAGTAATGTTTTAAAGGTTATATATTCTTAAATATATTCAAAATGTTTTCTAAATACAAATGCAAAATAAAGTTTTAAAACTGTTACTTCTAGGAAGTAGTAAAAGGAAGTTCACAGTCAAGGTGTAGACATGGATTATGGAAATTTTGGAGGTTTTATAAGCTTTCTATACTGTGTATATTTTGTAAACATTTACACATATATATTAAAATAAATGAATTCTTTGTACAGACAAGATACAAAACTCAAAAGTACTATACAAGTACTTTTGCAAATTTAATACAAGTACATATACAAATTTAACATGTACTAAGATTAATTTCAAAATAAATATTATTAAAAAGGTAAAAGATTTTTATGAGACACAATTAAAGTATGGGAATGGAGAAAAACATACTATTCTAGCACTAATCAAAAGAAAGCTGTCCTGAGCTGGAGTGTAGCATAGTGGTAGAACACAAACTCAGTACCAAAATAAAGAAAGAATGAATGAATGAAAGAGAGAGAGAGACAGAGACAGAGACAGAAAGAGAGAGAGAAGAGAAAAGAGAAGAGAAGAGAAGAGAAGAGAAGAGAAGAGAAGAGAAGAAAAAAAGAAAGAAAAAGAAAAGAAAAAAACTACTATATTAATTTCAGAGAACACAATTCTAACCAAGGAAACAGTGATAAGGAAGCATTGCTTTTAATGATGGTCTATTAATTTTTAAAAAATTTTATTAGTACAAGTTTGTAGCACATAATATTTATCTTCATTTTAGGGGGTGAGTGCATAACCTTAACATATCTTGATTCATTTTATTTCCTTCCCCATTTGTCACCCTCCTTCTGTCTCTACATCTCTTCCCTCCATCTCTAGATTCCCTCCCATTTTCATTTTTATTTCTTTAGTTCATGTTTGTGATACATAATGATTACATTCATTGTGGGCAGTTGGTGCATGAAGAAGGTATCCTAATTTTTAATCTGCATGTAACAGAATATTAATAAACATGAAACAAAGCCTGAGCAAATTACAATGTGAATTGGATGAATCTGTTATAGTTGGAGATATCAACACTCAACTTTTAGTAACTGACTAATAAAAAAGACAGAAAATCACTAAGAATAGAAATGACTTAAATACTATAGTCATTCAACTTGATCTAACTGACTTTCGTAAAATACTGCATCCAATAGCAGCAGAATGCACATTCTTCCCTACCTCACATAAAATATTCACCAAGAGAGTACACATTCTGGGATATAATATTCCTCAAACTTAAGAACAATAGAAACTCTACAAAATGTTTTTGCAATCTACAATGTAATTAAACTAGATATCAATAACAGAAGCGAAGTGAGATAATCACCAACAATTTGTCAATTAAATAATGTAACTAAATTATACCTTTGCTAAAAAAGTTTCAAGATAAATTTTTAAATATTTATTTTAGCTAAATAAAAGTGAAACACAAATTACTAAAATATATGGAGGACAGTAGAAGCAATGCTGAAAGAAAGATATAGCAAATTCTTATATTAGGAAATAGTAAACAATAAAATCAATAATTTCACTTTCTATCATAAGAAACTAGAAAGTAAAGCAACTAGAAAAACAACAGAGAAATATTAATGAAATCCAAAACTTGTTATTTAAAAAATGATTAATACAAACCTCAATTAACAAAGCCAAGCTAAGAAAGAAAAAGATGATTGAAATCATCAATGTGAAAAATAAAGAGAAATTATCATTATTGATCTTGTGGACATTAAAATGATAAAAAAGATATATTATGAAAGAGCCACAAATATATCTTTGATAAAATGGACAAATTGCATAAACGTTTCAAGTGTCACTCACAAAGAGAAATAATCTGAATAGAATTATGCCTATAAAAAAACAATAAAAAATTAATAAACATCAAAAAAGGAAGGAAACAAGGAAGGAAGAAAGGAAAGAGAAAGATAGGCAAGAAGTGGGGAGGAAGGGTCATAACCAAATAGATTCATTGGTGAATTTCATCAAATATTAAGGAAGAAGTCATTCAAATTATTCACAACCTCTTCAAAAAATAGAAGAAGATGTTACACTTCCTAACTCATTCTATGAGAATAACATTGCAGGAATCCAATTAAACACATTATAAAAGAGGAAAACTACAGATCAGAATTTTTGATGCTACAGTCTACAACAGCAAAATTTGACAAATAAGATTAAGATAATTTCTTGGTATCTGTGGAGGATTGGTTTCAGGACCCACTGCTGATGCCAAAATGTTCAAATATTCAGATTCCTAAAATTGCATATTATTTGCAAATAATCCAGGGTTATTCTTCATCCACTACATCTCTAGATACTTACAATACCTGATGCAATGTAAATACTTATATAAATAGTTTTTACACGTATAGTTTAGGGAATAATATCAAGGGAAAAGGTCTGAGTATTTCAAGTATTTCCACAAATTTTGTGAATACTTCCAGTCCACTGTTGATTGAATCTATGAATACAAAACTACCAGTTATGAGAAGTCAACTATATATCAATCTGAAAAGCTTTTGTACACCAAAGCAATCAAAAGAGAGAAAAAACTACCTACAGAACGGCAGAAAAATATTTGTAAATCATGCATCTGTCAAAATATTAATGTCCAATATATAAGGAAAGTAAATACAAGAAAACAAGTAACTTTGGTTAAAAAACAAACAAACAAAAAAATGGGCTGAAGCCCTAAAGGAATATTTCTCAAAAGAAAACATACAAATGTTTAAAGGTTTACAAAAATACCTCCAATGAACCATTAGGAAAATGGAAACTAAAAACCACAATGAGCTACCACTTCCAACAAGATAGAAAGATTATTATCAAAAAGAGAAAAGATAAAGAATATTGGCAAGGATATAGGGAATTGGGGAAACCCTGCACATACGAATGTAATATAAATTAGTACAAACATCTCAAAAAAAGTTTAGCAATTTCTTCAATATTAAAAATAAAACAATTACCATACGATCCATATATATATATTTAGTATGTCATGGCACATCTGCTGTCCTATGTTCAATGCAGTACAATTCAAAGAGCCAAGATAGGGAAGCAACCTAAACGTCCATCAATAGATGCAAAACAAGTGCTATATCCACATGCAAAAACTGGAGTCCTATCAAACATTTAACAAGAAACAAATCTTGTCAATTGTGACAGCATGGATAAACATAGAGGACATTCTGGTAAGTAAAATAATCCAGTCTCAAAAAAGCAAATGCTGCAGTTTTTCATTTATATGTAGAATCTAAAAGAGTTGAACTCATCAAAGCAGAGTGTAGAATGCTGCTACCTGGGGATTAGAGGGAGGAGAGAGTAGAAGAAGAGTTGGTCGAAGGATATAAACTTTCAGTTAGATAAGAAGACTAAGTTCAAGAGATCTATACTACAATATGGTGAATATTTTTAATAACAATAATATATTCTATAATTGAAATTTGCTGAAAGAATAGATTTTAAATCTTCTCGACAAAAATATGAAGTAATACATGTTGCTAATAACTACATTTAGTCATTCCAGAATGTATATTGCAAACCATCATATTGTTCATGACAATTATTTTGGTTTTTCAGTTAAAATAAGTCAATTAATTTTAAAACTTTAATGAATAATACATACAAATACAATAAAAAATATTAGGAAATCAATTCTAATAATGTATAATGATCAAGTGGAATTTATATGAAGAATACAAGACTGCCTCAACATTCAAGAATCAACAAGTATAACAGGTTAAAAAACAAAACCAACATGATACGTGAATTGGTGTAAAAAAAAATTGTCTGATGAAAAGTAACAGCAATTCACCATGAAAACTCTCAGAGAATCATAGGAAGGATCTCCTTTAATTTGAAAAAGAAAATTATAAAAACCCAACAGCTAATGGTATGAAACAATTCTTTATTTCCTAAGATCAAAAATTAGATGGTTTAATTTATTTAGGCTACTACAACAGAATACTATAGACTATGTATCTTATAATCAACAGAAATTTGTTTCTCTGAATTCGAAAGACTGAGAAGTTTCTAGAGTGCCCAGTGACTGGTGAGGACCTCCTTCTTATTTCATGGGCAACCATTTTCTTACTGTATTCTCACAAGGCAGAAAGATTGAGAGAGTTTACTGAGAGCTCTCTTATAAAAGTGCTACTTCCATTTGTAAGGCATCCACTCTCATGATTTAAGCACCTCTTGAAGATCCCACCTCCAACTATCATATTGGAGATCAGGCTTCAATATAAATTTGGGGGAGAAACATTCAGTCCATAATATAAGGCAAAAATATGATCTTTAACAACTACTAATCAACATTGTACTGTAAGCCCCACACAATATATTAAGATAAGGAAGTAAGGACAAATCAACAAAAAAGAAAAAAAGGTAATTTTTTTATAAATGATGTTACTGTCTGTATAAAATATCAGAGCCAACCAAAAAATCTAGCATAAGCAAGAATAGCAAAGTTGCAACATACCTGGTTAATATACAAACATCAATTACTGTCTTTTGTACTAGCAAAGAACAATTCAAATTTCAAATGGAAAACAGTTTGCCAGTTGTTTCATGTTTTGTTTTGCTTTGTTTTGCTTTTTCTTTTCTTTTGTTTTGTTCTGTTTTGTTTGAGACAGGGTCTCCCTTTGTAGCACAGGCTGATTTTGAACTGCTTTATTTAGCCCAGGCTGGCCTCAAACTCTCAGTGAACCTCCTGCCTCAGCTTCCCAAGTGTTAGGATTTCAGGTTTGAGCCATTATGCCTGGTTGGCAGGTTTTTTTGTATAGCTAAACATACCCATGCCATGTAATCTAGCAATAAAAATCCTAGATATTTACCAAACTCATTTGAAAATTATATCCACACAAAAATCTACATGACAAAAATCTACATGTCAACATTTTATCAGTTTTATTCATAATCATCCCAAACTGAAAACAATCACGATTTCCATCAATAAGTAAATGTATAAATGTATGGCATATCCATACAAGGGAATACTATTTAACAGTTTAAAATGAGCTATCAAGCCATGGAAAGGCATGGATGAATCTTAAATACATATTACTAAGAAAAAAGAAAAAGTTTTGAAAGGCTACATACTGGATGATTACAACTCAACAGCATTCTAAAAAAGGCAAAATGGTAGAGACAATAAAAGATCAGTTACTGCTATGAGACATGGGGAATAAGAGAAAAGTAGGAAGGTTGTGGCACCAGAAATTTTTTAAATCAATGAAACTAATCATACAAGTCTTTAGTTGTACATATATGACAGAATGCATTTGTCAGAAACCTTTTAGCTTTATAGCACACATGCAAATATGAATCTTACTGTATAAGACTATTTTAAAATCTTGTAGAAAATTGAAAGTGGCAAAGAAGCTTTTACTGACTAAACCCCTATCAGACTCCTCTGAGCCCTTCTTGACTGACCTCTTGATCCTGGTCTTCTATGCATTTACTTTCTGAACCTAGCTTCAACAAAGAGTGATGCTTAATCAGATTAGAATATCCTCACCCTTGATATCTAATCACGTTCTTCATCCTCCATTTTCATGATGTCTAAGTTCTGGGTCAGCCATTAGGAAGAATTCTACCAGGCAAATCATCAAAAAAATTCATTGATAGAAAATGCTTGATAATAAACAATAAGTGCAGATCCCAAAGACTAGGAAATCAGGGTTAGGATGTTGCTCAGTAGTAGAGTGCTTGCCTAGCATGTGCAAGGAAGGCCCCAGGTTCAGTTCCCAGCACTGCAAGAAAAGAAAATCAATACCAAAACTTTGAAGCAGTTAGAGAAAATTAAGCAGATGAGGAGGACTGACAACGAATCTAACTGCTGGTTATAAGCATTCAAATAACTGGTGTTCCTAAAAAATAAATACTACACAAATAGACAGAACAATAAAAATTTCCCTGAAAAAGAGAAGCAAAACTGACTGGTAAAACCAAAGAATACACTTATTGCATGAAAATGTAACACAGAATGTTCAACACAGAACTCACTCTTGGTTTAATGTAGTATACTCTAAGCATAAAGGAAACATTGTCTAATTATCAAAGAAGAAAAGTAAATAATGAATTGAGAGGAAAAGGAACACTCACAAGCAGTGTAAAACAGTATGAATCTTGGTTTTTTAACAAAACATTAACATTCTACACATGAAAAATGTAAGAATAAACCTAGCAAAGAGATTGGCGAGTGATTAAATAGTTTCCTTATTGTTTTTGCATAATATCTAAAAGAGAATTTTGTCATGAGTTCTAGCCACTTAATGCTTTCACAAGTCCTTCGAAAAAATTTTTAAGAATATATCAGCATACTGAGGTCTAGCTTTGTTATGGTTTGTGTCTAGATGTCTCCCCAAAGCCTCATTCAGTCATGGAGGTGGGATTCTAGAGTTCGTAATTGATTTGTGGTTCATTGCTAGGATTATGAGTGTGAGTGCTACATCTGCCCTGGGACATGTTACCTGATTACAATATAAGAGCTCCTCCCCTTTTGCTTTTGTTGCATTTGTTATTTGCCACTGCCTTGAACTCTTGTTCCTCTGCCATGTGCTATCCTGCCTTGTAGACAGCTGATTATGGACTAAAACCTCCACAAACTATAAGCTAAATAAACCTTTCCTTCCTTAATTTTGGGCATCAGGTATTTTGTCTCAGCAACAAGAGAAAAGTAACTAGCACAGTCTCTGAACTTGAGTGTGTACAAAACCTTGATCCACTGCTTTTTACTTACAAAGCATATGCCTCCAGAGTATGCATAAGAAGCTAGACAAATTTTCAAGGAAAATAAGCTAATATTTTGAAATATTTTACAAAGGAGAACAAATTATTATTAAAGTGCTTTTATTACTCTAGAACAGGAATTGACAAATATAAAAAGAGCTGAAAATAAATAATTTAAGCCTTACAAACACATCTACTCAATTTTGTTATTAGAGTGCAAAAGCAGCCATAGACATTAAGTAAATGAATGGGTGTAGCAACTGTATTACAATAAAATTTTATTTACAAAGTCAGGCAGCAGGCCAGCTGTGACCATTACATGGTAATTTATGCACTTTTACTCCAGAGCCCTAATTTTTGTGCTTATCACAACAAATTTTTTTAATTTTTCCTGAATCACTCTGATCTCTCGTCTATGCTCTGCAATAAATTGTTTACTGTTAAAATATGTATTTACTGAAAACTCAGAGAAGTAAGGAATATTTTGAAAAGAATAATTATTATTGATATTCTCACAGTCTAGCATAGAGAATGTTCAAAAGTAAAGTATTTCTTTTTCTGCGTATTGCTTTTCAGATGCATTAACAGTGACCTTGACACTTAGCTTTTTTCTTTGGCACCAGGAACCACACACCTACCACGCAGGCACTTAGGCCACTGAGCTAAGTCCCCAGCCTTGGAACTTAACATTAAACCATGAAGAACTTTTATACAAACAAAACTTAGGTAAAGATGACTTTTAATTCTTATATAAAATTCTATCATATAGTTATCTCAAGACTTACTTATCACTTTTATTTGAGTATCTGGCTAATTTACTCTATCTTCCATACAATGTTAAAATGATCATCTTTGTACTGAAATACTTTTTCATATCTCTGACAATTATTTGGACAGGCTGACATAGTAAAGTGACAAAATATGAATACTTTTGAGGCTATCATTGTACTTTTCTAAAGTCTTTCAAATTCTCATCTATAGTGATGTATCCTTGAAATAAAGTTTTATATACATATATAATAAACATATATATATAATAAAGTTCGATATATATGCTCACAATGAGAACTCACTCTCCCCTTTAAAGACAAAATTCTTAATTACAAATAAACCCCCAAAATACTCCATTCAATACAAGCTGTGTATCACTTGGCTAAAAGAATGTAAGCTTAAATATTTGTCTATGGCAAGACATAAGACAGTTATTTGCCTCAGAGTTGAGGCTACAGAAGTAAGCATCACAGCAAAATCTGAGAGCAGTGTAATTAATCATCATAGACATTTCTCTTGTCAGTGAACATAAATCAGAAGGCAAGCACCTTCCCTCCCTGAGTGATATGAAACCAATATAAACATGGAGAGAGAAATCTGATGCTTGTCAGTGGCTGATATGTATTTTTCACTTCTCCCACAAATGAGTAGTAGGATGTTACACATGAATACTTTCTACTCTGTGATTTATTTTCTCTACCAAACATTACAGAGATACAGAAAAAGTACAGGAAAAACTTGCTTCCTGCATCTTGGCATAAAAATGCCAAAAGATAACATTATCTATCAGAATAAATCTTCCAGAAAGATATCAGGTTTAAAATTATTGTGGTACAGGTCACCAATTCAGCTGCTTAGAAACATTATACATTTAAAACTAGATGTGGAGAAAGACTATGTTTTTCCACTTTTTAAGCAGTTGAGAAGACTGGAAACAGCGCAAAAATTGAATCTCATGTTCTCAGGTCAGAATCTCATTTCTCCTGGCGATTATGTGTGATTTGGGGACATCTACTTCTCTGGGACTGTTTCCTTCACTGCAACATGGAAAAAAACACTAATGTCAGAGTAGGAAAGATAATATTCACAAATTGACTGGGAATCATGGGTCCTGGAAAATAAATGATTTTCAATAACTGTTGAATGAATCAGAAGCTCTTCCTATATCCAAATGATGAAAAACATGCATTATATCCCTCTTCATAATTTATATATCTTTTAATAATAGCAAAGACAAACTTTACCTTTATATTTCACTGGCTTAAAGCTTATTCCAAATCACTACAGTACTAATTGTGATGCTTGAATAACTCTGTTTAATTCCACTGAACACAGAAATAAACATAAATAATTTTAAATCCTCATAAAAAAATTCAAGCTCCAGAAAAATAGTGAAGTAAATTTCTTAAATTTTAAAGCTATAAAAGAATCAAAATGATGATGCAGAATTTCAAAACAAAATAATAGGACATTAACTCTGGTTAATATATTATGTGTTGTTATCTTCAAAGTAGTTGTTCAGATTACAAGATATAGGCATTAAAAAATAATCAATCAAACCATGAAGTGAATTTTTATATGAGTTGCTAAGCTTCACATTTTTAACCTAGTGTTTGTAAAAAATCCAGACACCATTGTACTGAACACATTTTATATTCACTGTTTTTTCACTATTATTAAAAAGATTAAAATCCCTATAAAATGCATATTAAGAATGTCGCAGAGTTTGTAGACCTAATATTGTATGAGACATTTATTGAATTCATCAGAGTTAGACATGATGTACATATATTATGGAATTCTTAAAAATGGATATTGTTGACTGAAATGCAATGCTTCAGTGGGAAAAATTTCCTTTTGAACCTTTTAAAAGTAAATAGTACAAGGGCTGGGAGTTCGGCTCAGTGGCTTAAGTGCCTGTCTGGCAGGCATGAGGCTGTGAGTTCAAACCCAGGTGCTGAAAAAAAAAAAAGTAAATAGTACAATATCATCCTGATGGATAAGCAAGATGATAGGAAATCTGTTAAGGTCTATTATATACGTTCACTATTGGTTTTTATGAGCTGAAAATGCCACAGGTGACTGCAAATATTGGAGCAGTAGATAGCTCCAACCTCTTTACAAATCTTGATGTCAATTATTGCAAAATAATAGTAATGTCTATGTGAATTCACTGTGGCTACTAATACAATTCTAGGAGTGTCCATGGAACAAGTTCTCCTGAAGGTAGGCCCTCAGTCAATGATTTGAATGTAATGACCTGTTAAGAAAATGCTTCCAGAAAAAAGAAAGAGTTGCAAAAGGAGATCAGGAAAGTGTGAAGATGCCAGAAGGATCTAATTTTAGGTAGTGGTCTAGACCTACTTCGATCCTTCTGGCATCTCTCAGGTGTTAACTTCTACCACAAAGTGTGTCTCTGGTGTCAGTAGAGATGGATTTTGCACTAGCACACCAGAAAGTCATGGGCCATAAATGGCTTGCAAGAGAAGAGAGGTAAAGAAGGGATCTTTGAGTCTCCTTAAGGGGAAAGGAGAATTCAAAATACAAGAGTCATCCTCTTAAAAAGATAAAAGGGTCTTGTTTGAGCAGCAAAATGTTCAGAGTCTGGGAGGAGGGTACATCTAGATGAGCACCATAAAGTTCTCTACAGTACTTGAATACAGTAGAGTTTGTAATCAAATCAATGTGGAATAAATGCCCACAAGTATTTGTATTTCATTCATCTGATTTTTAGATCTGAAAACAAAAGTTTGCAAATAGAAAAGACTTTAGGTTGTAAAAATATTATTTGCCTGACAGTAGCAAAAAGTTTTCTTCATTATGCAAATTTATTTCCCGTCATGTTCTATCAAGCAAATGTACTCATTCATTGTTTCATACAAACCTATCACTTATTATCAGGGATGCCAGTAATAATAAAACTGAAAAAAGGGATTTAACCTGTATTTCACCTATGATATGTTTTTCCATGGTCACAAGTACACTTGAGCTGACCTAAATTTTACATAAATGAAACGAAATATCCACCAAGAATACATAAACAGCTAGTGTCAAAGCCTTCCACTTGACAATACGTGATTCAAATGTGCTTCCTACTAGTAATGAACCAATAACTTTAGACAGCGTCTCAATCTTTACGGTGTAGCTTCATTCATGAGAGAGTAGATAAGCAGGAATTTAAAGAGTGCAAGAATAGGAGCTGATTATATAATTTAGTGATAAAGTATATATGGTAAGAATCTCCTAGGCTTTGGGTTCAATCTCTAGTAACATAAATAAAAGGAAAACTGGACCATTCTGAAAATGAATTATCATAAATATGCACAGGAAGACTCATTCTTAGCACTCCACCAGTGCCCTAACAAATTTTAATATCTACTTGCCTCGTTACTGTCAGCTGCAACATCCCTCAAGTAATAGCCAATTGGAGCTCAATTTATCATTTACTTAATGGAGCTTTGTTGAATTGGAGTTGCAACTCACCCAGCCACTCGGAAAAACTTCACTTAGCAAGTGAACAGTGACCCCCATCCTTTTATTTTCTGTAGTTTACTATTCAGCACTAGCATATTCTGCTTCCATATACAATTTTGTCATATTCCTGAATAGCACAGATGGTGAGGGTGAGTGGAGATTTTTATTACATCTCGCAAACATCAAGAATATGGATCAAAATTGATTGAATGCATCTATGTCTTCATTCAACCAACATTTTAGGAACTCCTTGAATTCCTACTTTAAATAGTGCTTGTTATTGATTTCGTAATTCTCAGATTTGCTACTGTTTAATCTTTTTCCATATTATTATTCCTTATTTCATACATTTTAATTAACATACATTTTTACCATCTCTACCTCTAATCAATCTTGTATAATAGTTCCAGTATTTTAACAAACCCAGAACTTCCAACACAAGAATAAAATTATATTCTCTATAGACTCAGGCCCAAAAAGTACTGTTTCAGATGATTTGCAAATGTCATTTTTACTTTAAATCAAAATTTTAACTTCTCAATGTCACACAAGAACAGAACATGAAGTGAGTTGGAATGGACATGCAATACTTCCTTTACAGATTTAAACCAACAACTTTAGCTGTGAATATAATGAGAATAGTAGGAAACCACAAGGATTAGGTTAAGTCATGACACTGAACCATTCTTCATAAATATGTTTATAACACATTCCTATTATGCGTATGTTTCAGTGAAATACAGACTTTTAATGAAATACAGGAAAACATTTCATAAAAAGTTAGGAAGCCAGTATCTTAAGTATGCAATTTTCTAAATTACCATAATTGAAGCTATTGTTGAGTTCAGAGAGGAATGACTTCAAGAGTTCCCTAATTGGTCCCCAGGCATGCCAAGATTTCACCAGATAATGAAATGCTCCCATTAACCCATGCTCCTTTGAGGTCTCCAGAGAACACTGCTAGTTTCCAGGTTAGTGAAGATGCCAAACCTTCCAAGTCTCTGTTTTTCTGATTTGTGAGTTGATGCAATGAAGGGGAAAGGTTTACATAGCGTTACTTGCTCTAAACTATCAGCTTTTCTGCTGCTGGATGGGTAGACAAGGTAATCAATAATTCTTGACTGCTGAAGATATTCAGGAAAATGTAGATGGGCAGGGACATTAGAATACAATTATTTTCTATGTAAATATTTACATTATGTAATTCCGTTTCTCTGCTCATATAAGTACTATATGCTCACCTGCAGAAGAAACTACTAGGGTTTGAATATGTACCATCCAAAACACAGGTGCTGAAACTTAACAGACAACTGTGATAGTATTAAAAGTTATGAGACCATTAGGAGACGAATAGCCCTGAGGACTTCTGAATGAGACCAAGGCTTAAATAAGAGTCTCTGTATAGCTTTTGTCTCCAACTTGATCTTCCACTTTCCTCATGTAAGGACAGTGCATTCGTCTCCTATGGAGGAGGCAGGAACAAAGTAATATCTTAGAAGCACAGAACACCCCTCATGAACCAGCACTTTGATCTTAGACTTCTTAGCCTTGTTATAGTGTAGTCAGTCAGATGGACCCCACTAAAGCCCCATGTAATCATGGATGAGGCTTGAGTCTGGCATTCGTGATTGGAGCTGGGACTGGTGGTATGGGTGCTGCACCTGCCTGGGGGGGAACCAACGTAGAGTGTAAGGGCAGGAGGAAAGCATGTCTTTCTCTATCACTGGTTCATGCCTTGTGGTTTGTAGCTGCCATTAATGGCTATCCCGTCATGCCACGCTGCCTTGGAGTCAACTGAGTATGGACTGAAACCCCCAAGAACTGTAAGAAATTAACCTTTCCTTCCCTAATTTTGGGCGTCAGATATTCTGTCTCAGCAATGAGTGAAAAAATAACTAAGACAGAATTTGGTACCAGGAGTGGGGTTGTTGCTGTGACTAAATCTGACCATGTGGTTCAAGAGCCTTTGGAAATGGCTTGTGGGAAGAGTTTGGAAAGATTCAGAAATGTCACCTAAAACAGTAGCCCTGGAACAGCTTAGGCTGTTCTGCAGGGGAAATTCTGATCAGAGCTCAGGAGACCAGAAGACTGATAGAAAGCCTGCTGGGAAAGACCAGGCTTGGGATGTTTCTGTTGGGAAGAAGGACTGCATTAGTCTTTGGACTCCACACAATGTGTGTTATGGCTTGATAGAAAGTTTGTCAGCATTTTGCTTGTACTCAGAGACTTTGCCTGAGACTAAGACTAAGAGTGGAGGACTGATTAATCTGGCAAAAGAAACTTCAAGGCAGTCAAATGTTGAGGCAGTGGCCTGGCTATTGTTGAGGGCTTTTAACCAGATTTATGTTGCGAATCAAAAACAAAGAGCCCAGAAAGATGATTTAAAACACTGTGAGTTTGGCCAGAAAGCTGTGGACTGTAAAGATAGAGTTGAGACCTCAAATGCTGAGAACAGAAAAAATAAAAAAAACGGCCTGGAGGCATCATGGGAAGTGATGGTGGATCTCCATGCTTTGCAGCCTCAAGCTGGCAAAAGTGAAAGAGTTTGCTCAGAGGAAAAAGCTGCAAAGCACCATGTTCCAGAGTGGCAATGGAGGCCACAGGAGGTCCCAAAATGGTGGCAGCCATACCAGATTTCAGAATGGTGGCAGCATAGAGAATCTGTTCCTCACAATCAGGTTAAGAGAACTCAGTGATCCAGGCACTTGACCACTACAGCCAAGAGAGAGGTAAGCCTGGCTACTGCTCCAGCTGGCAGCGGACCTTGGAGGCATCCATGTAGTGCTGGTTTTAAGTGCAAGGAAAAAGCAGGACTTCTACTCCAACTGCAGAGGGCAATATGTAAGGATGTAAGGGTGAAGCCAAGGATACAACGGAAAACCCAGAAGTTTGGAAAAGCTAGGAACATGGATCATCCAAGGAAAGCTACAAAAATTAAGCAGAGTGGGCTTAAGAGAGAATCTATGGAAGTTAAAACCCCTGGAAGTACCATAGGGGTGGAATCACTCAAGCCTTTTGGGGCTTGCAACCAGATTGCTTCAGATACTGAGCGTGGAACTCCAGGACTTCCTGTTTGCCCCACTGAATTTTGGACATGCTTTGGTTTCAATGCTTTGTACTCCTCCGTTTGTAAGTTTTGGAATGCTAATGTGTATCTTGTGCCTTTGTATTTTGGAAGTGTTTAACTTGTTTTCATTTGTACTGGAGGTTACAATTAAGAGTTTGCCATAGATCTCAGAGGAGATTTGAGACTTGGACTTTTCAACAATGCTGAAACTGTTAGGACTTTGGCAACTCTTAGAAATGGAATAAATGTCATTTGTATAAAGGATGTACATGAGTCTTTGTGGGGTCAGGGGTGGAATGTTATAGTGTGGTTAGTCAGATGGCCCCCACTAAAGCCTCATATAATCATGGACGGGGCTGAGTCTGGCATGTGTGATTGGTTTGCTATCTGGCACTGGGATTGGTGATGTGAGTGTTGCATGCACCCAGGGGTGGAACTGACATACAGTGTAAGGGCAGGAGGAAGGTGTGTCTCTCTCACTGGTTTGCACCTTGTGGTTTGCAGCCACCACTGATGACTACCCCACCATGCCACGGTGCCTTGGAGCCAACTGAGTATGGACTGAAACTCCCAAGAACAGTAAGAAATAAACCTTTCCTTCCCTAATTTTGGGCATCAGGTATTCTGTCTCAGGAAACGAGTGCGAGGTAACTAAGACAAACCTCCAGAACTATGAGAAATAAACTTCTGCTCTTTAAAAATAACCTAGTTCAATGGATTTTATTACAACATAAAGATAAGTACTGAGAAGTTTGGTAGTATACGGTATCATGCTCAGAGTTAATGACATAACTAAGCAGTGTGGTGCTTGTCTCTGAATTTCCATGAATTTGTATTAACAGACATTTCTACCTGAACAGTTACCTGTTCACTACCCTCAATCCATCTCCCACATGCCAGGCCCAAGATACCATTAACAAGACAGATGTATCTACATAAACTGTGAAAGAAAATAAGAAATATTCAATGCAAAAGAAGTCTACCGATTATTTTTACATTTCCACAATTATTAGAACATTGTTCACTGTTACCTATAATGTCTATGTATTTAGAAGGCAAGAAAAAAGAAACGAGGAGATAAGAAAGAGAGAAGGTAAAAAAGAAAGGAGAGAAGATTATATGGACTTCATAAAATTAATAAAAATAGTTCTTTCACCTACATTTTTTGAAAGTTTATGAGGAATGGCCATTATTTGTTCCTCAAATGTTTGATGGAATTAAACCAAAGGAAGCTGAACATAGTTTTTTGTAGGAAATTTCTTTCTTTCTTTCTTTCCTTCCTTCCTTCCTTCCTTCCTTCCTTCTTTCCTTCCTTCCTTCCTTCTTTCCTTTCTCTCTCTCTCTTTCTCTCTCTCCCTCTCTCTATCCCTCTCTTTCTTTCTTTCCTTCTTTCTTGTCTCTTTCTTTTTTTCCATATTTTTTAGAATGTGTAGTACTAAGAATTGAACCCAGAGCTTTCACACTGTGCTACATTCCATCCTTTTTTATGTTTTATCATGAGACAAGGTCTCACTAAGTCACTAAGCTTCCTGTGATGTTGGGGTCTTTTTCTGTGTCTGTGTATTTCTTCTGTGTTTACATCTAGTAGATTTAATATCTCCCCTCTTAGTGGTAGTTAATCTATTCTGATTTGATTTTAGTATAATTTGAGAGATAAAGGAGCTTGTTTCAATCTTCTGCATATGAATGTCCGGTTTTCCTAGCACTATTTGTTAAACATGCTGTCCTTTCTCCAATATACATTCCTGAACACCTTTTTAAAAGCTGGATTTGTTTCTGTGTTTTCTGTTTTATCCCATTGGTCTACATGTCTGTTTTTATACCATTATCATTCTGTTTGTATTATGGTTTCATATTATAATTTGAAATCAGATATCATGGGCTGCATTTGCTCCTCTGGATCTTTCTGTGCTTCCATATGTATTTGTGCTATTGATATTTTAACAGAGATAACACTGAATCCATAGATTGCTTGTGGTAATGTGGACATTTTAATAATATCAGTTGTTTTAATGCATAATCAAAAAAGTTCTTTCCATTTTTAATATCATCCTCAATTCTTACTTCATTCTTCCTCTGTAATATTCATTCCAGAGGAATTTCACCTTCTTTTTTGATAAAATTAGTAAGAATTTTAATTGCTTTATTCTTATGATGAATGTCTACTAGCGTGATATATCATACATAAAATATCATATATCAAATATTATCTGTGTGATATTCCCTAGTCTATTTCTGTTTATGCTTATTTTGATAATGAATACAGATTTTTGTTTGGATTAACATGAAGATTCAATGAATTATTGTACACAAACCATTTAAAGCAATGAATGTCATGAGGAAATTATTCAATAAATGAAAACAATTCTATTACTACAGTTACAACTACTTCTAGTACTATTGATACTATTTTAACCTTACTTTCAATGTAATTAAAACTGGTGTGTTTTATATTAGGTTTTTTCTTAGTCTTATTGAATTATAATTGAAACCTGCAAATTTATGTATTTATGATACTCAAGATAACATTTTGATGTACGTATACATTGCGAATAATTACCATAATCAAGTTAATGAGTCTGTATGTCTATTACTGCATGTTTTTCTCAATCTTGTGTGTATAGGGAAAACACTTGAGACATACCTCTACAAAATGTACAGTATGTAATACACTATTAACTGTAATCACTATACTGTTAGATCTAAAACATTTGTGCATCTTGCATAACTGAAATGTTTTACTCTTTGACCATCTCTCCATTTTTCCAACCTCCAAATCCTGGCAATCACTATTCTCTCCACTTTCATGAGCTCAGCTTTTGTACATTTTACACATAAGTGAGATCACGTAGCACTCATGTTTCTTTGCCTGGCTCGCTTCACTTAGTGTGACGCTGTTCAGATTCATAAGGTTGTCACAAATAATTGTCCTTCTGTGCGCTTGAATGATATTCCATTATACATATATGTGCCGCATTTTCTCTGTCCATTCATCCATCGTTGCACACTTAGGCACACTCCATATCTCAGCTACTGTGGACATGGGATCACAGATGTCTCTTCAACACATTGATTTCATCTCCTTTAAATACGTATTCAGTAGTGGAGTTGCCAGACCACGTGGTAGTTTCAGCCTTAATACTGAAGAAATCCACAGTGTTTTTCATAGCGGTTGCCTTAGTTTATATTACCCCCATCCTCCCCTCACTGAAACATCTCTTTTGTCTTTTTTATAACAGCAATGAGTGGAATACAAATTCAGCACACAAAAAATCAGTAGAGTTTCTATTCACCAATAATGAATCTGCTAAAAGAGAAATCAGGATAATAATTCCGTTCAGAATAATTTCATTAAAAAGTACATAGGGATCAGCCTAACAAAAAAGATGAGGAGGACTTGTGACAGAAGAGAGGAAGAAAAAATCAACTAAACACAGGCAACTGGAAGAAAGGAAGAGACATAATATCCTGATGCCAAAATCAATCTGAAATAAGAGACTTGTAAGTATACAAAACATAGGCATAAGAATTTGTAAAAAGGCCCTCCATTTATGTGTGGAACAGCAACCACTTTTCTGCTGAATTATTTATGACATCTAAGAATCTTCTGATGAAGTTTTAGGATCTTATATGTAAAGGATCAAATAGGGATGACTTCACATTTTCTTTTGGTACTTATATATCTTTGATTTCTTTCTCTTACCCAATTGCTCTGGCTAGTTCCAAGTGCTATATTGAAGAGAAGTGGTAAGTGTGGACACCATTTTCTTGCTACTGATTTTAGAGGAAATTCTTTAAACTTTCCCCATTTACTGTGGGTTTTTTACAGATGATTTTTACCTGTTTGAGATAAGATAATTCTATACCTTCATGAATTTTATCATGAAAGGATGGTGTACTTTGCCAAAGGAATTTTTTGCATCTAATGAGATGATTGTGCAATTTTTATTCTTGACATATCAATTTATTGATTTAAATATATTGAACCATTCTTTCATCCCTGTTATGAAATTGATGTGGTCACAAGTTACGGTGTTTTTAATGTGTTGCTGAATTCTGTTTGCAAAACTCTTATTGAGGATTTTTGTATATATGCTTATCAAGGACTGGTCTATAGCTTTCATTTTTGTTTCAACCTTTACACACTATTGATAACAATAAGGCTGGATTCATGGGGTGAATTTGAGAGTATTTTTTCTCTCTATTTTCTATTTCATTGAAAAGTTTGAGAATTACAATTAATTCTTCTTTAAAGGTCTGGCAATTTTCAGTAAAAAAATCTAACATATCCTGAACTTTTCCTACTTGAGAGTGTTTTTAATGTTTCAATCTCAGCATTTATTACTTATCTGTTTAGATTTCTTATACTTTTTTGGTTCAGTTTTGCTATACCATGTTTCTAGAAATGTATGCATTTTTTTTCTAGATTCTTCAACTTATTGGAATATAGGTTTTCAAAATAGTTTCCAGGGGCCACCCACTGGAGACCACCTTCTGTCCTCCTTAGATAATTTGTTTCTCTCAGTAATAAATACTAATTCAAAAAACTAGTTTGTAATAACCTTCTGGATTTCAGTTGCATCTTGTAATTTTGCTTCTAATTTTATTGTCACTCTTTCATTTTCTCCTCTCTCTCTCCCTCCCTCTCTCTTCATGTCTCCCTCTTTTCTATTCTCCCCCTCCACTTCCCATGGCCTTTGCACTGAGTTACTGTTGCAACTTTATTTTTTATATTTCTTTTTTTTAAAAACAGGATCTTGCTAAGTTGTATGTTACCCAAGTTGAACTTGAACATCCTCCTGTCTCAGCCTCCCATAGTGCTGTGCTGTTTTTACAGATGTATGCCAGTATATCTGGCTTCTCTGTCTTTCTTCTGGAAAGTTTGGCTAATGGTTTATCAATCTTCTTTATATTTTCAAAGAAATAATTCTTAAATTGTGGTGCTTCTTTTAATCTCAATTTCATTAACTTACGCTGCAATCTTCACTATCATCCCTTTCCTTTTCCTTGTTTTTGATTTGGTTTGTTCTGTTTCTAGTGGTCTAAGAGGCATCACTCAGTGATTTATTTGGGATCATTCACATTTTCTCATGTAGATACTCATAGCTACAAATTTCTCTCTTAAAACTCCTTTCAGGGGCCAGGGATTTAGGTCAGCAGCATAAGCACCTGCCTGGCAAGCCCAAGGTCCTGAGTTTGATCCCCAGTATCGGAAAAAAAAAAGAACTCCTTTCATAGTGCCCCACAGATTCTTATGTGTTACATTTCTGTTATCACTTGCTTTAAAGGACTTTTTAATTTTTTCTCTGATTTCTTCAAAGACCCAACTTTTCTTTCAAAATCTATGTGTTTGTGTGGCTGCTTTGGTTTCTTTGGCTGCTGAGGTCCACTTTTATTCCATTGTAATCTCATAGGTTACATAAAATCACTCCAATTTTTTGGTAAGACTTGATTTATGTCCTATAATATGATGTATTTTGGAAAAAGTCTTGAGAGGTATTGTAAAGAATGTATACTCTGAGTGTGGGATGGGACACTATAGATGTGTGTTAAATCAATTTGATTTATATATTGTAGTTTAAATCTGATGTTTCTTTGCTGTTTTTTTGTTTTTTTTTTTTTTTGGTCTAGTGGACTTATGTGTAAGAGTTTTTGTGAAATTCTTCCACTATTATTCTACAGGTGTTATCCTTTTATGCAAATATCAGTTTTACATTAAATTTTGTGCATTGACATTTGGTATGGATTTACTTGCAATTGTTATCTCTTCTTGGTGAACAACTGTTCATTTTACCAATATGTAGTGGCCACTTTTGTTGCTTGTGACCAATTTTAATTTGAAGTGTCCTTTGTCAGACATAAATATAGCTATTTTTGCTTGCTTTTATCTCTAGCTGTTTGAAATATCATTTTTCATCCTTTCAGTTTAACTGTGTATGTCTTTGATGATGAGCTGTGTTTCTTGTAGGTAACATATGATTGAGTCTTGTTTTTAACCCAAACTGTGCATCTGTCTTTTAATTGAAGAATTAAAACCACTTATATTGTGTTAATAAAGTAAACATGGCATTAATGACTAGGTAGGTAGATAGAGGATTGATGTGAGAGGTTATGAGAGAAGGAAAGAAAGAAAAGGGATGGAAATATAAATGAAAATTGAAAGAAGTGATAGGAAATTGAATCCAATTAATGAACTAAAAGAAACAAAAATTTAGCAAAGCCGATAAAATAACCCTTGATGTGAGAAAATGTGGCACTCACACGTGGGAATGCACACTAATGCACACAACTAAATCTAACATTCCTCCTTGTGGGATATTTATAATGGAAACCATTTTTGTAGGATCTAATGTTCTTCTATCAGGATCTGTCCAAGTAGGAGAAACTATTTAAGGCTGCCTGGAGGCTGAGCTAGATCACCTGTGGTAATAGATGAGCACTAGAGTGAGGTTGTCACTGGTGGGGACTGATCACACTTAATATTTAAATTGTTTTCATATCTGGGAGTGAAAATCCAGGAAAAATGTGAGCTTTCTGCCAAGACTACCACTCACACAGAGAGTGAGAAGGTTCAGATTGCGGGCCAAAGTTCTGGAAATCAATGGACCATGCTCTTGTGACACGGCTAGCCAGTGTCTATGCTCCTGTGGTTGTTTTGTTTTGTTTTGTTTTGTTTTGGGCTTGGTTTGGTTTTGTTTTGAATGTCTCTAAAGAGAGCAGAGGGAGGTTATAATACAGGTTCTGCCATGAGATGAAAGGCATAAGCCATCAGCTTTTCTCTAGTCTCGATAGTTGAACTCCCAGTCTCAGATACTTTCCCATTACAAAATCTCACATGGCTGAACTCTTTTCCTATCACAATACTGAAATTGCCATTGTTTGGAGAAGAAGGTGTAATGCTTTGCTTGTTTTGAGGACTTTCTCTCTGCCTAGCTGAATGTGCTTGCTGCTGGCTGGGTTTCATACCATCTAGTTATGCCAAGACTTGCCAACTGCTGTAGTATTTCCTCCTTTAGTTTCTCTGTGTCACAGCCAACATTTTTCTGGGTCCCAGCTGACCCCTCAGGATTGTGCCCACTGTCTCTCTGGAAAGAAAGGACTTCTGAGCAATAAATGTGGGAGGTTTCATTCTCCCCCACCATCTATATAGGCATAGGAAGTTACTTAAACTTGCACCCCATACTGTTTCTGTCTACATCTGTCTCCTATGTAATTTATCAAGTCAGAGGGAGTTTCTGAAATGGTTCCCAGTCCCAACATTGTCTAAGTCCACAGTGAAATGTGGGGAATTACCACTGTCAATTCTAATCACCTGGCTGAACTCAGGTCATCTTTCTACTCATGATGTATTTCTGCCCAATAGCAAAGTCGGCATTTATTAAGAGTATGCTGAAATTTTTTTTTCACTGCTGCACCAAAGAGAAGAATCCCCTCCCACATTGAGCTGCCATGTGTTCTGTGCTAGTGTGTGTTGTGCTACTTATGTTTTTGAATATCAATATTTCTGCATTTTCCTGGTTACTTTCTCAATTAAGTCCTGATCCAATGATTTCCTCTGGTCCCCCTATTTCTTCTTGGAGCTGCAGACTTCTTTATTTGGATGCATATCCTGCAGTACTTTGAAGACTGTCCTCAAATCTCTTAAACTGGGCTATTGAATTTATCCTTGGGTTGACTTTTTTAAAAAATATGTTCTTCAAAGATTTTTTTCCTTTCACCCAAACTGTTAAATTTATAGACACACATAAATTGTTTAGTCATGATGTATATTATCCTTTTATTTTCTATGGAATTTGTGGTGATATTCTCATGTTCATTCCTGACATGGGTAATTTATATCCTCTTTCCATTTCTTGATCACTCTGGATACAGATTTGTTTGTTTTCAGTTTATTAGTCTTTTCAGAGAACAAGCTTTTAATTTCATTGCTTTTCCCTGTTAGTCTATTTTCCACATTAATGATTTTTTTCCTTATCTTTACTATTTTCTTCCTTTTAATCTAGGTTTAACTTAGTCATCTTTTCTCTAGATTCTTAGTAAGAAAACTAAAATTATTATTTCATTTGCTATAAACATATTTCTATGCAGTGATTTCGATACATTCCATAAATAATGATATTTTGTGATTTCATATTTATTATTTCAATTTTTAAAAGTTTCTTTTGTGCTTCTTCTTGGACCCATAGTTTCCTCAGAAGTGTGTGTGTAATTTCTACATACTTGGTGATACTCCAGGTACTTCAGGTAATTTTCTAATGATACTTTCTAATTTATTTTAAGGAAAAAATATATCAAATAGGTTGAGAGCTATATTTCTTCTATATCACTCTCATGTGTGAATCACAGTCCCATGTTTTCTACCATTCAATATTTAAAAACTATTATTTCATGCATTTTATCTAGATTTTTTTGTTCATTAAAGTCAGGAGACCAGGTTCCACCTCAGATACTTCTTCATAGACAGAATTTGAAGCCTCCATACAGCCCTGAGACAAGGCTGTCTGCCACCATAATTTTACTGGTAATGGATTTATATTACTGGAATTGTGCCACGTGTTGTGTTGTGGCATATGACTTTCGATGAATATTTTTTTCTTCCCAAACATTAAGGTTGTGAAGAATCGAAGGGTAAAAACTGACTGATTTGCACCTAGATCTTTCTAAAACTTAAATATTCTTTCTACCTCAAAAAAAGCAGTAGTTTGTAAGGCCTTCTAAATGAGTCTAGTGACAGTTTCTCCCATTCATTTCATGTGTGTGTGTGTGTGTGTGTCTGAGGTTTTCAAGGTATTTCCAGGTCTTGCTCCATGCTCCTTGCTTTGAGAAGCTCTAGATATTAATATACTCATTTCAATATAGGTTGACTGAGATGGACAGGACCTTTTGTGATTTATTTCTAAGATTCTTCAAGTATTAAACAATAACTAGAAGGAAAGCAGGATTCGCTGTTGCATTTCTGAATGCCTATTGTAACATGCATTTCCTTCTAACTCACTAAAAAGCAGAGGCTATTTAACTGCTTGGACTCCTACATACACATTCTGTCCTGTTTTTATACAGGGAGCAACCTTTAAAATAGCAAATCCTTAATTTAAATTAACATGTTTCAGTCTACTCTTCTAGCTCACCTCTCACATCTGATCTCCAGAAAATGAATTGTAGTTTAAATGCACCGGTGTTCTATCAACCTTGTCCTTTAGGAACAGATTCCAAGGTCTGCTGCATTTGAAATGACTGTCATGAGTTGGTCTGTAAAAAGTAATTGGTTCTATAATTTCATACATGTCAAAATCTGCTGCACACAGCTTCCTAATTGCTGTTTTGTCTATGCACACAGGTGTAAAATCAATTTAGTTGCTCGAGCAGCTCTCTGGCACTACCTATAAGCCACAAAATTGTAAAATGCAGTGATTATTCCTAAATAAACTCAAGCTTTTCTGAGCCATTTTACCTTATCTAAAAAATTATGTCAGGGTCCCAGTGGTGCCACACTCTGGAATATCCTCTGCCTAGTTGCCTGGGTCCCAGAGGTCTCAGCCCCCACCCAGTAAAGCGGAGGCTCCAGCAGCACACTCTGGGAATGCACTCTCACTAGCTGAGCAGAGGATCCAGCTCTACCTGGTCCCGCAATTCAGCACAACCCACCAGGGGAATGCCCAGCCAGCTTCACAGGACACAGAGGTACTGAGCCCAGCCCAGCCCAGAAGCCCAGAGCTGCTCAACAGGGACTGGTCAGCATAGCTGCAGGGCCTTGGAGAGCTTGGGCTCTGCCCATCAGAGCGCAGGGTGCAAGCTCCATTGTTCAGGGGTGCGGCTGGTGCAGCGGGCCCTAGAAGTTGTGAAAACCCCCAGCCAGGAACAAGGCCCTGGCACTGTAGGCCTGGGACTCACCCGGACTTGCCCAGCAATTCAGAGGCTCTGAACTCCTTGCAGCCAGACTCAGGGTCCTGGTGTTGCCACACTCCGGGGTATGCTCTGCATAGCCACCTGTGTCCCAGAGGTCTTAGCCCCAACCCAGTAAGGTGGAGGCTCCAGTAGCCAACTCCAGGAATGCACCATCACTAGCTGTACAGAGGATCAAGCTTTACCCAGTCTCGCAACTCAGCACACCCACCAGGGGAACGCCAAGTCAGCCTCACAGGACACAGGCACACAGGTCCCAAAAGAAAATGACAAAACAAAAGACCAAGAGGCAGTCTCAATCCCTCAGCCCACTGAGAACAAACCCAGGAGACACCTAAATGGAAGACAATGGGAGCCACAAAACCGAACTTTCTGAAATAATAGCAAATGTAGTAAACAAACAGCTATATGAAACTATAGAGAAACTCTATTCAGAAATAATCTCTCAGCTAAAAAATGAAATGACAATCATTATGAAAGACATGTTGTGTGTATCTAAAGAAGATCAAGATAAAAAAAATAGAAGAACATAAAAAAATGATGGGAACTTTGAATGAACAATATAACACACAAATAGAATGCATGAAACAACTTCAAAGGGAAATGCAGGAAATGAAAAATTCCATGGAAAGTTTGAAAAACCGCTTGAATGAAGCTGAAAATAGAATCTCAGACCTTGAAGACAGCATGGGAGCTTATGACCACAAAATAAAATATCTCTTAAAAATAGTAAGGAACCAAGAAACAACAATTCAACAGCTGCAAGATGATGCCAAGAGAAATAACATAAGATTAATAGGCATAAATGAAAAAGCAGGGGTCAATACTAATGACCTGCAAAGCCTATTCACAGAAATAATAGCAGAAAACTTTCCAAACATGGGAAGAGAATCTGAAATACAGGTAACTGAGGGATACAGAACCCCAATTAACCATAACCAAAATAAATCTTCACCCAGACATATAATAATTAGGTTATAAGAAATACAGCACAAGAACAAATTACTAAAAGCTGTCAGAGAAGAGAAACAGATCACCTATGAAGGAAAGCCTATCAGAATCATGGCAGACTTCTCAACACAAACCTTTAAGTCAAGAAGAGCTTGGAGTGAAGTATTTCAAATCCTGGAAGAAAACAACTTTCAACCCAGATTGATGTACCCTGCAAAACTATCCTTAAAAATTGATGGAGAAATAAGATACTTTCATGACAAAGAACAACTGAAGAAATTTATGGCCACCAAACCAACACTACAAAGAGTACTGAAAGACACTCTACAAAGAGACAAAGATAGCTGCAATCTTAAGAACAACAACAAAAGGAACCACTAAGCAGAGCAAGTAATTAAACAGAAAATTTAGAAAACCACCAGCAGAAAGATATCATGACAGGGATGAGCCAGTACATATCAGTTATATCAATCAATGTAAATGGCCTCAACCAATAAAAAGAAACAGACTAGCAAAGTGGGTTAAGAAACAAAACCCAACAATATGCTGTGTACAAGAAACACGTTTCACTCCAAAAGAAACTCGCAGACTAAAAATCAAAGGCTGGAAAACAATACTCCATGCAACAGGAACCCAGAAAAAAGCAGGGGTGGCTATTATGTTTGCAGACAATGCAAACTTCAAACTGAGAATAATCAAAAGAGATAAAGAAGGTCACTACATACTTGTTAGGGGGAAACTTCAAGAGGAAGAGATTACAATCATAAATATACATGCACTGAATATGGGAGCACCCAACTATGTAAGACAATTCTTAATAAACAAGAAAAACCAAATAAACAATAGTACAGTTATAACAGGGGACCTTAACATCCCACTGTCACTGAGAGACAGAACAACCAAACAAAAATTCAGCAAAGAAATAACACAACTGAATCAAACTTGTGAACAAATGGACCTGGTAGATGTGTACCGAGTATTCCACCCATCAACATCAGATTACATATTCTTCTCAGCTGCACGTGGGTCATTCTCTAAAATAGATCATATACTGGTCCACAAAACATGCTTAAGGAAATGCAAAGGAACTGAAATAATTCCATGCATATTATCTGACCATAGCACAGTAAAATTGGAAATGAATGACAAAAAATCCTACAATAACCACATAAACAAATGGAAATTAAATAATACTCTCCTAAACAACCAATAGGTCACAGAAGAAGTTAATGAAGAAATTAAACAATATCTACAATTGAATGAAAATGCAAATACAAATTACCGGAAACTGTGGGATCAAATGAAAGCAGTCCTCAGAGGAAAATTTATAGCACTAAACTCCCACATCAGAAGAATGGAAAGAACACACATAAACAACCTAATGATGCACCTCAAACTTCTAGAAAAAGAAGAGCAAGTCAAGTCCAAAGCCCAAAGAAGGGAGGCACTTATCAAGATCAAAGCAGAAATCAATGCAATTGAAACTAAGAAAACAATACAAAGAATTAATGAATCAAAGAGTTGAAAGAGTAAATAAAATTGAATAACCCCTAGCCAACCTTATCAAAAAGAGGAAAGAAAAAACTCAGATTCATGCAATAAGAAATGAAAAGGGTAAAATCACTACTAACCCTATGGAAATAGAGAAGATCATCAACACCTACTTTGAAAATCTTTAGTCACATAGAGTCGATAACACAGAAGAAATGGACAGATCCCTAGAAACCTATGAATTACCAAAGCTGAATCAAGAAGATGTAAAGCTACTGAATAACCCAATTTCAGCTAATGAAATTGAAAATGTAATTAGGACCCTACCAATGAAGAAAAGCCCAGGCCCTGATGGATTCACTGATGAATTCTACAAGAAATTTAGGAAAGACTTAATGCCAACACTCCTCAAACTCTTCAATGAAATTGAAAGGGAAATAAGTCTCCCTAACTCATTCCTGGAAACAAGTATTACCCTAATACCAAAATTAGAGAAAGACCCAATCAAAAAAGAAAATTACGGGCCAATCTCCCTCATGAACATAGATGCAAAACTCCTCAATAAAATACTGTCAAATAGAATACAGCAACTTATCAGAAAGATTATACACCATGATCAAGTGGGATTCATCCCAGGAATGCAGGGATGGTTCAACATACACAAATCAATAAATGTAATACACCATATCAACAGGGCCAAGGACAAGAACCACATGATCATCTCAATAGATGCAGAAAAGGCTTTTAAAAAATCCAACAATCATTCATGATAAAAGCCTACAGAAAATCGAAATCGATGGTCTCTACCTCAACCTGATAAAAGCCATAAATCATAAACCAACAGCCAACATCTTACTAAATGGAGAAAAACTAAAAACTTTCAACCTAAAATCAGGAACAAGACAAGGATGTCCATTATCACCACTCCTATTCAATATAGTTCTGGAAATACTAGCCAGAGCCATTAGACAAGAGAAAGAAGTAAATGGAATAAGGATAGGAGAGGAAGAAGTAAAAGTATCACTCTTTGCAGGTGATATGATACTCTACATAGAAGAACCCCAAAAATCCATTAAAAGACTTCTAGAAGTAATAACCAAATTCAGTAATATTGATGGATACAAGGTCAAAACTCAAAAGTCAATAGCATTCCTGTACACAAACAACAAAGTCACTGAGAGAGAAATAAGGAAAACCACACCCTTCACTATAACATCCAAAAAATGAAATACTTAGGAATCAATCTAACAAAGGAAGCAAAAGATCTATACAGTGAAAATTACATTACTCTGAAGAAGGAAATTGAAGAAGATTTCCAAAAATGGAAAGATATTCCATGTTCATGGATAGGCAGAACAAGCATCATGAAAATGGCCATTCTCCCAAAACTATCATACAACTTTAATGCAATCCCAATCAAAATACCACCTGCCTAGCTTACAGAGCTAGAGAAAGCATTCCTGAAATTCATCTGGAACCAAATGCAAAGGCATTTCTGGGCCACAAAGGTAAGACAGGAGGCATCACAATCCACTACTTGAAACTATACTACAAAGCCACTGTGATAAAATCAGCATGGTACTGGAATCAAAACAGACCTGAAGATCAATGGAATAGATTAGATAATATAGCCACAACTACAAACACACTGAGCCACCTCATCTTTGACAAAGGGGCCAAACATGTACATTGGAAGAAAGATAGCCTCTTTAACAAATGGTGCTGGAAAAACTGGCTTTCTATATGCCATAAACTAAAAGTAGATCCATGTCTATCACCATGCACTAAAATAAAGTCAAAATGGATCAAAGATCTGAATATTAGAACAGAGACACTAAACTTACTAGAAGACAAAGTAGGTAAAAGTCTCGATGACATAGGAGTAGGCAGAGAGTTCATAAACAAAAATCAAATTGCACAGGAAATGCTTCCCAGAATCAACAACTGGGATGTCATCTTACTAAAAAGTTTTTGCATGTCAAAGGAAATCTCCAACAGCGTGAAAAGAAAACCCATGAACTGGGAAAGTATCTTAACCAATTTTCCTCCAGACAAAGTACTTCTATCTAAAACATATAAAGAATCAAAAGATATCATGCCCCTAAAATTCAGGGACCCAATCCAAAAATGGGCATCTGAGATGAATACACACTTCTCAGAGAAAGAGATACAAATGGCAAAAAAAATATATGAAAAAATGTTCAACATCAATGGTCATTCTGGAAATGCAAATTAAAACAACACTGAGATTCCATCTCACTCCAGAAAGAATGACCAAGATTAAAAAATCAACCAACAGCAAATGCTGGAGGGGCTGTGGGGAAAAAGGAACTCTTCTCCACTGTTGGTGGGAGTGTAGACTGGTGCAACCACTATGGAAATCAGTGTGGAGATTCCTCAAGAAGCTAGGATTAGAGATCCCATTCAACCCAGCTATCCCACTTCTGGGCATTTTCCCAGAAGAATTGAAAACACCATACCACAGTGATATCTGTGCACCCATGTTTATAGCAACAAAATTTGTAATAGCCAGATCTTGGAAACAATCATATGCCCATCAATCGAGGAATGGATAAAAAAGATGTGGTATTTTTATACAAAGAAGTATTACTCAGCTATCAAGAAAGATTGCATTGAGACTTTTATAAGTAAATGGTCACGACTTGAGACCATACTCATAAGTGAGATAAATCAAACCCACATATGTAAATACCATATTGTCTCCCTAGTGTAAGAAGCTGAAAAAGTATATATGATCCAAAATCTACAATAAATACTCTGTAAGGGTAAAAACTGCTCAAAGAGCAAGGGTAATTGGGAAGGGAATAGGGGGAAAGAGGGAAGGGAAAAGGAAAAGATATAAATCTGTATATATGTATATGTAAGATAACTAAAATGAACATACTGCTGAATGAATTACTTATTGAGAAAGAACAGTTAACACTCATATGATTAGACAAATTTTACATGTCTATATCTGTTAATGTAAACAACCATTTTGAAGATAATGATATGCAATATTGCAACCATTGTCAAGTTTCTATCATCCTGTTTTGTAAACCTATAATGTTACTGTTGTGCATTTGCTCTAGTCATTTGTTTGTGTCTTTTGCTTTATGTCTTTCTTATTAACCAAGTGAAAATGTTATTAGATCATTTAAATAATAAGGTACAATATTTTCTGTATGATTGAAATATTTATCAGCTTCTAATTACCTGAGAATCACTGAAAGTCCATTAAAATTTTAGCAATAGCTAGGATATAAATATAACTTTTCCTAATGTTACAAAAATATAGCCTATATTAGAACCCCTTGCAGAGCTCGGTAGAGTACCAGCCCTAGAATTTTCTGATTAAGAAGGTGGGGAGGGGAGATTTAAATTTTGAACAGATTCCTAGGTGACATATTATACTCAGTACTAGAATCAACCAAAAACCACTGATATAACTTCACTGTTTTCCTCTCTTCCAATATTCCGTGGATGAAGAAATGAAGTGTGAAAGGAAATAAGATCACGCAATAAGCCTATTCCAGATCCAGGTCCTGGACATCAGGTCTTAGCACTGTTTCTGGAAATTCTCCATATTGTCCAATTGTTCTCTAACATTTAGAAAAAAGAACAATGACTAACCACAAACATGTGGTCTGTGTCTTTTTCAGAATCACGATGTTAAAAAGTGCCTTTTGTGGACAAAGCAAATTGCAGAATTACAAAATTTATACAAAACAAAATGAAAAACTCAGAAAAATTACAATTAACTGCCTTTGAGTATTTTCAGTGTAAGTTGAGATCAGCATGTTTTACCTATTGGGGGGGGGGTTATTTGTAAACCCTTGAGCCTCTCAAAGTGATAATATTCATTCAATTGCCAGAAATATCAGTTAAAATACTCAAGGCCATATTATATAATAACATAATACAAAAATTAAAGGAAATTTTTACACACGACAAAACCATTAAGATCACTATTATTTGAGTTATTCTTTTTTCTTGCTGCTGAGACAAAATACCTAACACCCACAGATTAAGGAAGGAAAGATTTATTTAGCTCACAGTTTGCAGAGGTTTTATTGGTTGGCTCCAGGGCACAGTGGCTTGGAAGAGGAGAACAGTTCATAGTAGACAGAAGACAGCAAAATCAACAACAGCAACGTAACAGAATCTTTCTGTACCTTATGTACCCCATCTAGGGTGCTGGGATTAGTGTGAACTGATTACACATTCTTAATTCCAGCATCACACAATCTAGATTCAGTCCCCTCTGAAAAATACCTATGATTGCATGAGGCTTTCAAGGGACATCTAGACACAAACCATAATATTATCTACCTTAAAAACTGTGGTAGATACTATGAATACCTCTTAAAATGGGACACTCAAATATTATAATTCTAAAATCCATAAATTTGGTATGAGTAGAAAGACAAAAGATATGCATTCTCAATTATGTAGTTTTGTTGGTGCATGATGCAAAACAAAGTTCAATGGACTTCTTGTTTATTCCATTGTATTTGATAAAGATATCCTCTCCAGAATAATTTCTTCGATAGAATATCTATGGAAGGAAGTGAAAAGAAGAAGGAAAAGGAGAGAGAAAACAAGGCTTCTTCTCAGACCATCAGAACCTGAAAAGCCTCTCAGAGCACAGTGAGATGAGGAAAGTTTGAAGAACGAGAAAAGCTCTGTAGCCAGTCCAAATGACAGATTATTAATTGGGGCATTTCATGGTCACGTGCTATAACTAAGCAATAAATCACAAATTACAAAAATACTGGAACTCTGTAAATACAAGTCAGAGGCACCAGACCAAATTAATAGGGTTCTAGAAAGTGAGCCAATTAAATCAATATCAATGCCCTCCAATCTACTCTGAAGTCTACTTCTGATTTTTTTTTGAGAGAAAGAAATAGGACAGTGTTGAGACATCTGACTTACCAGTCCTTATAGAGAACAGCAACCATTAGCTGTAACACATCATCTTTTAACTTTCTTCTATTAGAACATTTCTTTTTATGGCTTAATTGCTTGCCTGTAACAGTGAATCTCAATTCTAGCTGCCCTTCTGAAGAGTTGCCTGGGAAAGTTAGAAAAATAATTGCTCATTCCCAACCCAGTGCAGTTAAATAAAGATTTCTGTAACTGGGGCCTTCTCAGTTGTTTCTGACATGTAGCCTGGCTTGAAAAAGACTGATCTACAGCCTTCTCCATAGAAGTTGACAGTGTCTAGTTCTATTTCCCCTCACCATGTAATACCAAGATATATTTTCTACAGAGGACCTCAGTAATCATTTCTATTCAGAAACGAACAATTGTAGATGGGTTAAGAACATAGACTACCTTGCCTGGAATTTTCTGGCCTAACATTCATCAGCTGATCGACTTTGATCAAGTCTCTACCCTCTTGGATTTCACTTTTCTCCTCTGTGAAAGGAGAATATTATCTTCATCTATGCAAAAAAATCACTTAGAATGATTGTTTTATATACTAAACACTATCATTTGTTTCGAGCTTTCTCCAGAAGAAAGGATAGCATGCTCCTTCAGTGTTATTTTCAGGTTCTGATTCTGCCATAGTACCAACTGTGTGATCCTGCAAAAGTTATTCAATCTTCCTAGTTATCCACAAAATGGAGATAATAGAAGTGCCTATCTTATATGGTTGTTGGAGAGATTAAATGAAACAATTTATGCTATGGGTTTAGCATAACTTCTGGTTGAACTATCAGCTCTTTTCATAATTATTACAGCTAACATATGAAGAAGGAACACATTCTTTTTACACCTCAGTAAAATCCTTGGATGACTTCTTTCATCTCAGGTGAGAAAGAAGCCCGTGTTTAGAGGTCACTGATTATTTTGCTAGCAGAGTGAAAAGAGAAGAGAATCCACAAAGGAATTGGTGGAGCTTGAAACTACAGACCTCAGTCATCCCTGGGAGAAAATGGATTATCATCATTAACGTCTGCAATCTCCAGCCCAGATGCAAAGCCAGAGGCATCTTAATTATAAGCAGCTTCACAAATTAATCTCCATAATTCGAATACTTCAGAAATTAACCTCTTGTCCTGAGAAGGTCAAATTAAATGTCAGTCCCAGATGGAACCTGGAGGGGCATTCAGATTCAAGATCAAAACACAGTTGGGCACACAGCTGTGCATTCTTATTTCAAATTGCCATTGATCCTTCCAGAAGCATAGCTTTAAAGACATTCAAAAAATAAACAACAGATCTGAGGTAGAATTCTTTTTCTCTCAGTTTTATAGAGAATACATCTGAAAACTCAACAAAACATGAATTTATATGTGGCCCAAAGTCTCATTTTGGATGAGGAGATGTCAAGGGGTAAAAGAACAGGTTTGTTGGCTTTCGTAGGTCCGTGTAACAAAGGAAGAGGTAGCTGATCTCTGTTGATTATTTAGGGCTTCAAGATGAACATCATTTCCCAAAGTTTGTAATTATGGGCACAAATACATCAAGCCTCTGATTAGCAGCAAAAAACTAAGGATCTAGGGGAAAAAAGTATAACTCAAACACATATAGATGTTCCTGCTTACAAGTTAGTTAATATAACCCAGTCAAATCTTTCAAAGTAGCTATTAAATTAGACACATCTAATCACAGATTCCAGAGTATCATTGCTTTGCTAACAAATGTTTGTTTTGAGGTGAATGCTTAAAAAGCATATAAATTTTAGGTAACCTCATTCAGTTATCAGGAATAAAATATAAATTGTTTTAATGACCACAAAGTGGTAGATAGAGCCTGCTAAAAATAAAGTTATTAAAAATATACAATAAAATAATTTCTGGAGTTAACATAAAAATGTCTTATAAAGTAACAATAAACCCAAAGATGAATTTAGAGCACTACTATATACCCATCTTTTCAAATAGCTGGGCTTTTAAAAACAAATTACACAAAAATGCCTGTTATTGTCCTAGTATTAGAAATAGATATTCAATTAAGTGGCAAAACGAAACTAAGTGGATTGTTTCTCTTAATATATTTAGGCCAAATCTATTACATAGTATGAGTTTGGATTTTTTTTTCTGGAAAATCAGTTATCATTCTCTGGTCCTTGATTCTCCTATTTCTAAGATAGAATGACAGACTTTTTATTTCTCTAATTTACACCTCCTCTTCCCCCAGAAAAGTAAATACTTAATACCAAGAAGAACAGGGAGAACTGTATTATGTACTTGCCTGCCAAGCGACTACAATTTTATATGGGGCATTTCAAGTAATTTGTACAAAATTTTTCTTAATAGTTTTTAATACGCACTTTTTATAACAACAGAAGCTGAGGCTCTGTGAAGTTAAACCATTTCATCACTAAGAGAACAGAGTTGAATTCAGGTTTTCTGAATCATTTTTTTTTTCCCTGTATGGAAGGAAATACAGTAACATAGGATTGAAAGTATCACTTGGTTTTCTAACGCCAGGCCTCTGATAGATGTAATTCTATGGGATTCTCTGATCAGAAATGACACGTATACCTACAGTGAGCAAGTGTTCAAGAGTGCATGCGTAGATTTTGTAGGAAGATAAAGTAAAAGAGACAATTAACAATGTTTGCAAGGGGCAGAAGTGTTTTTAGTTAATTAGTGTTTTCCCAAAAATATGTATTAGGATTCTAAACACTGCCCCCTCCACCACTAATATCTCAGAATGTGACCTTATTCTAGACAGGATGTTTACAGAGATAAAGAAATTAAAATGAGGTCATGAGAATGAGCCCTAATCCAATATATCTGGTGTCCTTATACAAAGAGACAGAAATACGCACACAGAGAAGGCTAGAAAAAACTGAAGCTGTGTCTTGTAGCTTTTTGTTGTGTAACAAAATATCCGAAATGACCAATTTGTAAAGAAAAGAGGTTACTAGGCTTTGTCTAGAGCAGTGGTGGCTAACAATGACACACATGCCACCGCAGGCTGTTTGTTATTGAAACCTCTACAAGGTTCCCCGTCACAGGTCTCGAGGTTCCAGAGCATGGCACTGGCATCCTGTGATCAAGACCTCATCAAGGACAGCATCAAATAGGGGAAGCATGTGGAAGAGGCCAAAGCATCAAGGATCACATTGTTTTGCAATAATCTCTCTTGTGCTAACTAATCCATCCTGATGCTCAACTCAATCCATGAAGTCATAACCCAGTTTTGAGAGCTATAAAATGATCCCTTGAGAAAGAGATACATTCATTCCTGAGGGTAGAACGCCAACAACCTTTTTCTACAGATTCAACTACCTTTCAACATCATTACACTGGGGATTAAATTTCAACACAAGTTTTGGTGGAGACAAACCATATCCAAACTATGTGTCGCAACAAGCTGTGTTGAGACAAGGTTAATACCAGAAGCTAGGAAAGAAGCCTAGAACAAATCCTGCTTTAGTTTCTCACAGGGAAGATGGCCCTGTCAATATTGCCTCTAGAACTGGCAGGCGATAATCAGGTATAACTAAAGCCACCCAATTCATGTACTTTTTACATCAGATTTAGGAAATAAATACAAGTTGTAAGAATATGGTGCCATCAGGCCCATCTATTTACAATTATGTATTAAGATATGAGCTACCTCATTCAGTTCTGAATTCTTAGCCCAGTGTCTGACATAAGATGCCCAGTTTTTTTAAAGAATCAGAAAATCTGGGAAAAGTCAAACAGAATTTTTTCTCATTGCCAATATTATATTCCAAGATCGCGTACATAGTGACCTTATATGTATTCTTTAGACGAAAAGAGAAAACTTAATGCTTATGCAAAGGGAAGAGGTAGCTGTATGGAATATCCACACACACTGAAGAATCAGTGGGTGCACTGAATGAGGAAACTCTTTTACAGAGGCTCTAGGGAGTGCAGAGGAAAATTAGAGAAGAAGATTATTATTAATACTGATAGGAGGTTTTTTTGTTGAGACGAAGGCTAACAACATGTTTAGAGTGCTGCAGGCACAAATGTAATTTACTTTGTGATTGAATGCCATCGGATGAAGTTATCCTACTCATTTTATAAGAGTCTCACAGTGTTAGTGTATTTTTCAGTTCCACACTATTTGCATGAAATACTTTCAGATAAATATAATATTTCAACAGTGCATTCATGTACCATAGCTAATAAAAATTGTAAAATGGGCATACCGTGGAGCTTCACTATCGTGCAGGCAGGCTCTTAGTTAAAAAAGCTAAGAAATGTAGCTAATGTGAGATTACCTCATAGCTTTCCAAAACCAAACTGACATGTCTCACTGGCAATTTTCACAGCTGTTTCTGCTCCTTCCCATCCACTCAGTGGTCTCAAAAACAATTTATACTGGTGGCTTCACGGCAGTAGAGAATTTTCAGATGTGACAAGAGTAGAGTTCAACCCCAAAGCAGCTCTTGTGAAGGCAAACTTATTTGAATACCAAAATAATCATCATTATTATTAGCATCTGCTGCCCATTTGCTCTGTGCAATGTGGAGTGCTTTGCTTGTATTATCTTATTAAAATATCATGAACACCCATGGAATACGGATAACAATTCTAGAGAGGGCAGTTACTATTACTGCTGTTTTATAAAGAAGCTAGAATTCAATGAGGTCAAGAAATTAGCCCACATCCATTCAGCTAAGTGACAAAATATATATTTGAAACTACATTATCTGACTCCCACACACCCTATCTGTAATGTCTATGTCTAACTTATACTATCTCACTTCCTGTGGCTTAGTTCCCCAACTTCTTTAACATGATGATCATTTGGGATGTAAAGGAAAAACTAGAAGCCACCATGTTTAGTTCCAGAAGTCATTTCATCTCTATTTATTTAATGAATTTGTACAAAGAGAACAATATGAACTGACATTCAATTGTCATTAAAAATGCAAATAACAGACGTATCACCTGTTAAATACACCTACAGCCACCATTTTTCCAGACTTTTAAAGAACAGATGTAGTTCAAGGACTTAGGGCATTGTATTTATTCAGACCATTTATTTCTTTTTTTTTTTAAGCAAAGAAAAAAAAGAGAAAAAAGACATATATAACAAAGACAACAAGCAAAAGAGACAAACAAACGAGTAGAGTAAATGCACAACAGTAACATTGCAGGTTTACAAAACCGGATGATAGAAACTTGACAATGGTTGCAATATTGTGTATCGTTATCTTTAAAATGGTTACTTACATTAACATATATAGACATGCAAGATTGATCTAATCATATGAGTATTAATTGTTCTTTCTCAATAACGAATACATTCAGCAGTGTGTTCATTTTAGTTATCTTACATATACATATATACAGGTTTATATCTTTTCCTCTTCCCTTTTCTCTTTCCACCTTTTCCCTTCCCAATTACTCAGAGCAAAAGTAATTTGGACCATTTATTTCTGCTTGAGATACAGAAAAAGAAGTTCCCCTCACCCAGGGATATAGCTCAGTGGCACAGCGCCCACCTGGCAAGTGTGAGGTCATGAGTTCGATCCCAGGTACCAAAAACAAAAAAAGTTTCCCTCAAAAACAAGTGGATTCAAAGAGTAAGTAATTAGGCACACTAAGGCAAACCAGACTTTCAGTCTCTGTATAAAGCAAAAGTCTTGTGAAAAAGGAAAATACACCCTGTGATTGATACAAAAAAACTGTTTTATTTTTATTTAGTTAGTTTTTGAGTCAGGATCTCACAATATATTCCAAGTTCACCTCAAACTCAGTATCTTCCGGCCTTAGCCTCCAGGGTCCTGGGATTATAAGTGTTCTGAGAGTACTAGTGGGCACCATCACTTCTGGCTAACAAAGCCTGTTTTAAATTATGATAGACATAGTTATGATTATTATTATAATGCAATGGCAAAACCCAAATAAACCAATAAAACAAGGACAAATAAGATTCAGATCTACAAGGGGAACCTTGAAAACTAATATGACAATTGTTACATGAAAAGGCCATCACTGTTTACAGAGCAGCTAGTATGTGCCTGAATAACTACATAAAATCTCATTCAATCATTGATCCCATTCTGCAGATGAGAATATGGATGCTCTAAGATGCAAAGTAAACTGATCGACACAGCTATTAAGTGGCAGAGCTGACATATAGATATCATTTAGATTCTAAAAGGGGTTGCCTTCCCATTGAATTGATTCCAAATCAGCACACATCTTAATCTTTACCCATCTCTAACACACACACATACCATATGTGTGTTACGTAGTCATGAATGAAGCTCACACTGGCAAGCTTACTCTCAGAGAGGATTTGAAACAGAAGAAAGACTTCATTCTCAAAGAAGAGGAGGTTCTTTTCTATTAAGTTGAGCTAAGCTTTGTAAAATGCTCATAGTTTACAAGAACTTTTTCTAATTTGCAATAATCATCAGAGTAATAGATTAGTATGTTAGTTTGTTATTGATATCATTCCAGTAAGTGTAGAAAAAGTCAGAAATTGTAATATCCCTTCCTCAAAGTTAGTTTGAAGAACTTCAGAATTTCCCTATAATTTTACTTTCATTTTCTGGTGTCTAGAACTGTCTTTGAAGCATCAGGACAGACCACATATTTGAAACTTAAGAGATGAGTAGGGGTGTAGCACACACTCCTTAGGTACACCTAGGTGTTTTACCTTTCTTCCTGCTGTACAAATTTTCCTAGGTTTTGTCCCATTTTCATTCTATCCACTAGCCCTAAAAAATTCAAATTCATGAATGTAAAAGAACCAGACTGTTTAAGAATAAGATGGTATCTATTTTTTCTTCCTCACCACATTGTGGCTTGTATATTTTATGGTGATTACATTAAATTCATAGCATGATGGAGGCAGCATGCAAATAGAGTTGGCACTTATTTTTAATAAGTGCTAATACATTTATGCCATTCTTGCCAGACTCCCCTTCTATAAACATTTGGGTTCCCAGATTATATCCATGAAAATTAATGATCTGTCACTGGGCTTGCCTCCATCCTAATGAAGTACTTACTCAGAGTGACTGAAGTCAGGTGTGAGAAACTTGCTTCTCCTGTGGATGATAAAACCCTTCCTTCATGCTTTGCACAGATTTAATTAGGTTAAAGCAAAAAAAAATTAACTACTACCATGCAATGATTTTGCATTTTCAACAAGTAAAAACAGTTCTTGTTGGCATTTGAAAGCATTTCTGCATAGAAATCATAATAAACAGAAGACATATCAAATATTCAAGTATATTTGTAATTCCTTTGCTTTATAAAGAGCCAAATGTGTGATTCATAAAATGAGTGTCTTTATTGAGCAATTCAAGATTCACAGGGCTGAGTGGCATGAAAAAAATTAAAAGAGGAAGGTTTGATGGAGAGGAACTAAAGACAGAAGGAAGAAGTTCATATTAATGGGAGGCATTAGGGAAGACCACCTAAGGAGATGACATACAAATTTAAATCTGCGTCGCACAAGGAATCAGCAAGAAAGAGGTACAGAGGAAAACAGTGTAAGCAGAAGAAACATTCTGAACCAACATCCAGAAGCAGAAGAGGTGTGTCATAGTAGTCAGGGTTCTCAACTTTCACACTAGCAGCATTTTGGGCTATATAATGTGATTGTTTGTCACTGAGCATTGTCCTGTGCATTGGGACATACTTAAACCTGCAAAGCATAACACTTTTTGTCATAAACATGGGTGTGTTAAACCCATGTTTACTCTTTAAAACATTTTTATTGATGACATCCTTTTAATTTTATGAGTTTTATTATATGAAACAATGAGTGGTTAATGGGAAAAATCACAAAAATAAAGTATTGCATTTTTAATATTTATTGAGTGTTTATAAAAAAGCATAAATATTTTCAACATCAACTGATTTTTGATGTACAAAGTCTAAAAAAGTAAAACAAATAAATTCCTACGTGAACTACAATGAAAATACCAATAGCACTTTACAAAACAAAAATCATCTTTACTTCAATTATCACACCTAAGGCAGTTCTCGCACATGACAGCAGAATGCTCCATACACTCATATCTCTTACACTGACAGCACATATGATTTTTTTTCCTGGCCTTTTTATAGGACATTCTTCACATCTCACTGGTCTTGCTGTTTTATCAGGAGGTTCTTGATATATTATCTAATGTGTACTTAACAGGAACTTAAAATATCAGTAAAATAAAGTGCAAAATTTTTAATGTGTATTGTGCATTTAGAATAGACATCAACATTTTCACATCAGCTTGCAACACCCAAGAGAAAACATCAGAAATAAATAAATACCTATGTGAACTATAATGTAAACACAAACAAAAGTCTACACAGAAATCCTTGCTTCAGCTGTCACAACCAAGGTAGTCTTCACACATGACAACTGCATGTTCTTAGCTTCTTTCCTAAGTGAGAAGTCATTCTTGTCACCTCTCTCCCTGTTTTGCCAGGAACTTCCTACTATGGTGTACAATGTGCACTTAGCAGGGAAATAAGGTATTCATAAATTAAAATATCTAACATGTAATGAGTGCTTAGAATAGATATCATCACTTTCACATCAGCTGTTTACTTGCTTATGAAACTTAAGACATAACATCAGAAATAAAAACCTATGTGAATGACAATGAAAACACCTATGGAATTCTACAATAAAAATAATCTTTATTTCAACTGTCACACCCAAGGCAGCCTTCATACATGAAAATTGTATGTTCCATAAACAAGTATTGCTTACTGATAGGATGTATGTTTGTTTCCTGTCTTTTTTTGTATGGAACAGTTGACATCTTTTTGGTTTTCCCATTGTTGTATCTGGGTTTTCATGTGCCATTGTACTGAGTAGGGCTATTTCTACCACAGAAATCAAAAGAAAACTCTTTAAAAACAAATCCTAGGGAGTGGTGTGGGTGTATTATAACCTTTGTAATGCTCAGGTAAACATTTTCAAAACCTGTTTGACAGAGCATCATGTGGGTGAAAATTCTGGTTTGACACTTTTGTACATTTATGAAATAATACCAGGTAGGTAAACACAAAGATTGCTTCCTGTATCCCTCAGGTAAAGGTGCTGAGATGCACAACTGACTACTATTACTCTAAAGTAAAAATTCACAGTAGAAAAGTAAGGAATATGTTTATGGAATGTGGTGTTACGCTGTCCAGGTTGGCATCCTTGGTCTTTCTCAATAAACGCTAATAGCATCCACCATTTTGGAGACACCAACATGTATTCAGGCACTGGCAAACATTCTCACTGAGAAAAGACAGAGGATGTAGCAGTAAAGGAAAAGACTGATGATGTAGGCCACATGGCTGAAATACAATGATCAAGGAGAAGAACTAATTCTACAGCAAGAAATAAAATTAAGCTAAAGATAATTCTTTCCTGTTAGTACTACTTCAGACCTCATGACCTCATAGGTCCTTGCTCTTGCATATACTACAGGGTTTCATGTCAAATTAACACTGAGAAACTTCTAGTCTGGTAAAATAGGAACATATGTGTCTCAAAGAACTAAGAAACATCTGGGGTCATTAGCACCTTACTGCTTGTGCTCCCATCTCAGTCTCCTTATCTGTCCATTGTACAGCTGTCAGTGAGCCTTGTAACTGGGCTTAAGAGAGACTGACTTCAGGACTCTGTCTTTCTATTTCTTTCAGCCAATAACTGCCTTTATGTTGGAGAAGAAGGACAACATCTCAGAAACCAAGAGAGGTGACTGTTTCAAGATTTTAGAGACAATAGTATCACAAAAATAAAGATGATAGAAGGTGCCATCTTATGGTTGAAAAAGAAGTCATGAACAAGTAAAAATGCCAGAAATTTATATATATGAATATACATATATATGATTTATATATGCTATAACTTATATATATATATATAGAGAGAGAGAGAGTATGCATTTTGTTTCTTTGTACTGCATATCTGTTTAGTCACCATATAAGTTTGTGGAAAAAATGAATTGTAACAACATGTCTCTAAATAAGCCATTAAAAATCATAGACAAATTGATGGAAAAGATGTTGAAAGCATGTCGTATTGAAGCAACCATGGATTATCCACTAAAATTTAACCATGCTCCGGGATAAATTAACAATATATAATTACAGAATTCAAGATCAGAGAAGGACTGAGGCCATCTTTCCCTAAACCTAGATGATTGTCCATAAACTTAGATGATCGTCCATGAAGCCTGTTACCAAAGGGTCCATTTCCAATCTTTTCTTTGAGGTTTCACTTAAGTGAATGCATCTCTTTAAAAAAAAAGTCTATAAATGATTCTGTTTGGGCATATTTTCTTACTTTCTTCTGTGTTAAAACACCCTAAAATCAAAACATTATGTGAGATTTTATAAATGAAGTTAACACAATTTATTCATCCTAAGGAGAAGAAAGATGGCTGTCTTATTATTATGTTTAATGTAATACTTATATTGATTATATCCAATAAAGTTCAAAGCATTCTTCTCATGGAAAGCATTTACATAACAAAAGTTCCATAATGCAGGTTCTATTACTACCTCCATTTTAAAGAAAAAAAAAACGTAGATACAGAGACTGACTGTGATAAGTTGCACAGCTACTAAGTAATATACTTGAGGTGTGGGCCTAGGCAGAGTCTATGAGAGAACTGCTCTTCAGACTGGTTCTCAATATAATTTAAAAGGAGGAAATATGATGATTGTTTGCTTTTATGTATTCATTTGGATAGAAATAAGACAGAAAACTCTTCTAAAATTCAAGGTTTTAAGACAGAGAAAATAGGAATTAAGGGTACACAGCAGGAAAAAGAAAACCCTATTTGAAATCAGAGATATATTAATCACCAACAGTGAATTTCTAATCAGAATTGGTAGTATAGGAAGAGTTAAATTCACAAAAGACTTTTTGTTCATTTTTCATAACATCATGAGTTCACCTAATGAAATCTGACACCAAATACATGAGCCTGCAAAGTTCCAAAAGTCCCCTGTCTCTACTAACTCCTTGATCACTTCACTGTCACAATTTGGAGCCATACTCGTATCTTTTTACTTTTCTCAATTCTCTGAAGTATAATAAAATAATATATAGTTAACTGCCTGGATAATACAATTTCTGGTTTGGAAGGCTTCAAATATCAAAATGCATAATTCCATCACTCACACAAACATATTTCCTAATAAAACAAATCATTACAGGCTTATTATGCACAGTGTTGATGTCATAGACAATGTTAAAAGAAAGAATATTAGCCAGGTGTGGTGGCGCACGCCTTTAATCCCAGCACTCAGGAGGCTGAGGTAGAAGGAGCCTTGTGAGCTGGAGGCTGGCTTGGGCTACAATTCAAGCACAAGGACGGCCTGAGCTACAGTGTGACCCTGCCTCAAGGAACTAGGGCTGGGAGTTTGGCTCGGTGGTTTAAGCACCTGTTTGGCAGGTGCGAGGTTGTGAGTTCTATCCCCAGTGCCAAAAAAAGAAAAAAAAATTATGTGGATAGAATCAGAGTCAAAATTGAAAGATAGCAAGGCATATATACCTTCTATTTGTCAGGAGTTAATTTAAGATAATTAGTAGCTTTCATGAGCTCCCTATTCTTAAATCTGTTTTAATACTTACAGGTTATAACAAAATAAAAATCTATTTTGTTTTTCTCCCCAGCACCTAGCTGGACCAATTCTTTTGTAACCGCTAGACATATATAAATAAAGGCTCTTAAATAATATAATGGTGCTTTAGCCAGAAAAAGGAATGAGAGAGGATTATTAGATGATATACTTGTTTCTGATATAATAAGGGAGAAAACTTGATAAGCAGAGAATTGAAGAAAGCTATGATCTGTACAGTAACTAAGATGGATTAGGCAGGTCTCCAAACCCCAGAACTAATGTAAGAACTGCCCTACTATTCAATCAACAAATATTCATTAAGTCATTACTTTGTTCTAGGAACATGTTCCACATTTCCATACCTCACTTAATCTTTACAATGATCAGGTTAAACAAACTCACCAGGCTTTTTGCTTTTAAACAGATTAGAGACCTACATCCTAGAAAACTGAAGTTCATTTGTCCTAAATTACAGGCTTCAGAAAAGTCACAGCTGAAAATCACACATAGGTCTTCATGTAGAAACTCAGTAAACAGTTTCTTTGGGGATGTTCATGCTAATAATGTGTGACTATCTCAGTATTCCTGCATAGCACAGAGATCTCAGTAACCATTGATTCAATGAGCCAAATAAATCAATTAAAATACAATGAATTCATTTTAGGTACATGATAGAGTCCAGGTAGACATGTGAAATAGGGATACAACAGTAGCATTTCTAATCTAAGCCCATAGAAGCCATGGAGCCAGGTAGAGCTGCTTGCCAGTCACAAAGCCAGCATGCGGTACCCCTTAGTTGAGTCATGCTAGTCTTAAAATCTCAAAGAGATCCCCACTATCTTAAGGTCTCACACTCGGCAGTCATGTCAGATCTGCCTGTTATTTGCTATCATGGCACACGAACCTCTCTGACGTGGAGTTTGCGACAGGTTCATATTTTATTGCATGACCATGTAGTGGACATCTCCACGGGCAGACTGTACACTGCCCTCCTGTGTGGCCCCTGGGATGTAAGAGGCGCTCTGGGCCGCGCTGAGGGCAGGCACACGGGCTTGAGGAGCCGGAGCCCCTCCCCTTACCGGGTTTGAGGAGGCCGGCCCTCCCAGTCTGACGGGTGTGAGAGGCTAGAGCCCCTCCCCCTTACCAGGGTTGAGGAGGCCGGCCCTCCCCGTCTGCGTGTCGCCCTCCGTGGGCAGGCCCTCCCCCGGGACGCTTCCGTTTCCCCACCTCCCTTAGCTCCCGCCCCTAGCCGCCACCCCAGATCCCCACCCATCTGCCCGCCTCCGAGCTATCCGCTATATAAGCCACTGCATTTCAGGAATAAATCAGACCCGCGCCATCAGCCTGGTCTCCGCGTTATCAGCGCGCCGGTCCTGCCTGCTGTGAGGCCCACCGCCCCCACTCCTGGAGGCAGAGGCTGTGTTGGATTTGGGGCATTTTGTGTCCATGTTACCTAAATGGATGAAGTTGGCAGATTATAAATAATGGGTAGCCACAAGCAGAAAGCCATCTCTAGCTCCTTCGTGCTCTTTAAAAGCAGTCTTGGCTGCAAAGAGCACAACACTGATGTGTCCCTGTGTGGCAGAGAACATGACAAGTTCTTCAATCAGCAGAGCATGTCAGCTCCATCTCATTTCTCCTTTCACTTTGAGCCCAATTTCTTAGATAAGCAATTACCATGGAGGCATGAAAGGCAAGTTGGGTGTCTCATGTTTTCTAGAACAGAACATAACAAATGTAATAAAAACATTAGCATCCGTGTGTTTATCATCTGCTATTGACTTGGAGCAGTTTCCGGGAGCACCTCAGCCAGACTGAGAGGACCGTGGAGGAGATCGACCACACTGGCTGTCATCAGAGAGTACAGGGGGCAGGTGCACTTAAATTTCTGCTACTTCCAAACTGGAAGTAAAACAGATCTGATCAAAGGGTTGGAATAAAAATGGTTTCTGTAGTAAAGCTGCTCACGAAAGCCCTGAATGGAAGAAACTGTTGTCTCACCAATTCTATCACCAGCTTGCTGCCATTCAACAAAGCTGGCTGAAGCTCCCAGATACTTTCAATTTCTATTGCAACATAAGAAGCCTATTTTCCCAAAGACCATGCTATTAAATTCCCAAATGTAAGCTATTCTGTTTTGTCATACCAGGTGTTCTTTCTGATTTTCAGGTATCCTCTTTAGCCAAGCATCAAGGAATACTGTAAATAAAAGTAAAAATGAGTTGCAGGGAAAGCTTAGTGAAATTATGTCATTTATCACAGAACTTTGCATTTTTGTGAATTTCATGTCTCATTTCCATAACTGATAAAACCTTGATACATCCTGAATCCTCAGCCAAATATAATCACTGTTTCTCACATCCTAAAAACAGTATTTTGTGACCACTGTAACAACTGCCACACTGCATTGACTGATGCTTTTCTTACTTATACCCACTCTTCTGTGCACTCTTGCGAAGCTCCTTGAAGGATATTATGCATCCTTTTCTAGGCCCTGGGTGGTTCACAACTGCACAGAAGCAGATCCAACTTCAGATCTCAGATTTGATTCTGACTGTGCCATTTATTCAGATGTCCACAGAGTCTCTCTATGAAGGGTAAGACCATAAATACTTTCAGTTGGATGAGTTATAAGGCTTCTGTCACAACTACTGAACTCTATTATTGTTGTACAAAAGTATCCAAGGACTACACGTGAATGAGTATGTATAAATTTGAACTTCAGATAATGTTCATGTGTTATAAAAGGTTACTCTTTTTCAGATTCTATTGTAAATCATTTAAAATGTTGAAAGTAAGGAGTCATTCTTAGCTCTGGAGCCATACAAACCAGGGATAGACCACATTTGGTCCCCCAGTTCTAGTTCACTGGCTCCAACACCTATTAACTCTGAGCTGTGATGGAGAATTATGCCTCCATGTAACTCAGGGTGTTTTTTTTTCTGTAATGCGAAAGCACCATTTGATAGAGATTTTGGAAATATTTATTAGTTAATTCATTACAAACATTTAGAACCTAACCTAAGATAGGCACTCAATCAGTGTTGTTATTATACTATTAATAAGTGATTTTTATATATTTTAGCTCACAGCATGCTATTGCTTCCTACTCAGTCAATCAAGTACTGAACCATTGATTAACACTGGGTTCTTTTCACCCTTCCTTTCATAGCACACTTTCCTTAGGATTCTATTGAATCATTTCTATTACTCTTCCTGCTTTCATTTTGCTCTTCTAATCATTCTGTCCACATTTACCATTAGAATTATCAATCTGAAGCACAGTTATATCCTTGTTATGCCTTTATCAGCATCTCCCTTCACTCTTTACACAAAATGAGCTTTGTGGCTTGTTAATTCCAAGACATATACAAATGGGTTTGTTTTCATTTTTGAAATAGTTTCATGGTTAAATAAGAGTAGAAAAAATTGGATAAAACAAGATTAAATCAGGTCATTTTTCTTATAATATTTATAAGAGATTTTAATGAGCTAATCACATAATGAATCTTGAAGGCACCATGGGAAGTAATTTCCCAAATATAAGTGATCATGTTACCTTGCTCTCAGCATCTGTCTCAGAGAACTGCTATTCTATTATGTGCGCCTTGGAAAGTTGTTGTTCTTCCAGATGACTTAGTGTGGTGTGTACAGTTCTCCATGGTCCAGCCTCAGATCAGCATGACAGTCATGCCTAACTGGTTATAATTGTTCATATGGCTATTTTTCTTTTGGTATCTTGCTATGTGGTTGTGCTGTCTTCTGTTTGAAAGTCTGATCCCTTTCTTGATCTGTCTTCTCTATTATCCTATAATAAGTACACCCATGGATCCTGGGCAAAGACAAGTTTCCCTAGCGACTTACTCATGCCTTGGTCATATACTTAACACATTGCTGTGGAAAAAAATTATATGAATATATGTGTAGTTTCTCTGTCAAAACAATGGTTGTGAGAGAACAGAAACTATATTCTATTTATCTTAAAAACAAAAAGACTATTTATTTTAAAGCTTTTTGTTTTTAAAATAGATAGACTTTCTTTCCAAATGTGTTTTTTATGCTTCATGGTTGTCCTATGACAAAAACAGTATATACAGCATAACCCCTGTTTTGTGATTAAGGACAACCAGAGTTAGCAAGTCATATAAGTATCCTCAAGTCAGAAACTAAATAAGTCAAAAATTAAAAATTGAGCAAGATGATCTATGTCTTTAGACTCCTAGCTAGGGCTTTTCTTAGATCACATTCCATAACCTCACCTTACAAAGAATTGCCCTACTAAAGCTGCAGTCATAACTCACCTCTAACCAGTGCCATTGCCATGGGCATGAGTTACAGAGCAGAACCAAAGGACCCCAGGATGCTGACTGAGTAGAGTCAGGTGGGCTCAGATACTCTCAGCTGGTGCACACACTCAGCCAAGGGTCAGAAATCTACTGCTGAAGCCAAGTCACGTTTCCACAGGTGCTCACAGGGCAATCCTGCAATTACAGGCTCAAGCCCACTTTTTCTCTCCTTAGTGTACTTCTTATATATTCCCTTTTACTGTTTTTCACAGGCCCCAGCATCCAACGTCCCTTTCTGCCTTTCTTTTCCTGGGCTGCCTCCTTTAACTCTACACCACGATATGGTATTTTCAGCCCCTTCTCTTACTGCCTCCTTTAAAAGCAGACAATCTTATAATACGGGGATAGAAAACAGTAACAAAAATGAACTATGAACAAGTGACTTTGATGAAGATTTCAGTAGGATTAGAAAAATAATTATGTCAGTTTTTAACTTAGCATCCAGCATTTGGGATAAATGCTGCAGGATGAAATATGGTGTGACCTCCCATCATTGCGAAATGAGTGCATATACGGCCTTCTTTCTTCTCCTTATTTATGAATAGGACCATTATGACAATCTTTGCTCTCCTAGGCTTTTCCAAAAGGCTTTTCTCCCTGTTTTCTTAGTTAATAAACAAGATTTATATTGCTCCAGATATTTACACCTGCTAATACTGAAAGAGAGGAGAGACAAATCTCAAGGGCTTTCACCCCTGCAATGTTTTTGGATTAAGATCAGCTACCTAGGAAGAAAGAAGACATATATAAATGAAATTGTAAAGAGAGTTCAAGAACAAGACTATTTACAGTGGTAAAGTCAGGGTTATGAAAATCAAAAGGGAATGATGAATTACCCCACTATTAGCAATGGCAGGAAGCCAGAATATCATAGCCATCTCTCTAGGTTGTAGGGACAAGAAGAGGAATGTTACTGGTTCTCAAGAAAGATGCCCATGCAGGACAAACTGTATTCCCTGGTGACCTGAAGTTCAGGTACAAAAATTGATCAATACAAGAAATATTCTAGATCCTCTCCTTCTATCCTGCAGGCTCCTACTGGTAACTCCCATTGCTCAAACCCACATGAAAGTCAGAGATTAAAGAAATACAAATGATGCAGCGCATAAGAGTCAGAGTCCTGAGTCACAGGACAAGGAAGAGAGGAGCAAACCACAGGTTGTGGTGTAGAGAAAGGAAGAAAAATTAAGAACTGAACAATGTAAACCACAAGTAACCATGATTCACGCAAAAAAAAAAAAAAAAAAAACCTACAAAAATCTGTTTCTATCCCAAAATAATTTTACTACAATGTTTTTAAAGACACCTGTTTATCTTTTGTGCTGTTTCCACTCTGGTCATTTCGTGATTATAGCATTTCACTATTATAATAGACATATATTTCGTTGTTGTTGCTGCTATTGTTGTTGTTGTTGTTTTTGTTATTGTTGTTCTCTTCCCAGATTAATGTTCTTTTTTTCAATTCATAGCACCTAAGTTTTCCCTTAAGGAAGAACTCCCTCAGCTGATCCTCCTTCTCTAGGATGGGAAGTAGGAATGTGACTGACTCTAGCCTACCCAATCAGCAGTTTTTACAATCTGGGTTATGGTAATGAGGTCAACAATGGCCCTACCATGTCACTGACCCAAGGAAACTACTATATTGAATCTTAATACCCCATTGTGTTGACGGAATCTTTTGGCAATTAAATCACAAGAGTCAAGACTTATATTAATGTTGGATTAGGGGTGGAGGAAAGTAGTTTATGGTGCCTTTTGCTTTCTCTCTTTCGCTATATGAAATCACAGCATTTGTGCCCTGTGTAAGGTGCAGTAAAGAGATGCCCTCTTAGAAGATTCATCAGTCCTTCACCAGCTACCACGCTTTTTAGTGCTTTGATCCAGGACCTCCCAGCCAGAACTATGAGAGATAAATTTCTGTTCCTCATGAATTATCCATTTTCAGGCATTTTGTTATAGCAGCACAAACTAAGAAATCTTATTCAAAGATTTTTGCTAAAAAGCTGGGAAACAAAAAACATTCTTAAATTTTTTGTCATACAGCAAAATGTAAATCTGGAATTTCCAGAAGCCATTTTTTAATCTTATGGAGAAGGATATGCTGAGATTAAAACCAGCTCAGAGTAAGAAAAAACTGAATATGGAGATAGGGAAAAGGAAGAGAGAGAGATACACAAACACATACAAACACAATGATCAACTCTAAAGACTAAAGGAATTGTTTGTGCCTCTGAATTTAGCTGTATATGAACTAGCATTCTTGAATGTACCTGAATGGAATTCACTAGATTCTTCATTCAGGCTTAAGGCAGTCTGAATTGAATCTTTATTACATAAAACTAAATCTTCTAGATTAATACAGGTAGTGTATAACAAGACCCCTTACACTAATATATGATAATACAGTAAAATTCTGGACTAAAGACTATTTTCAAAACTATGTTAAACTTAGAAAACCATATGCAGTAACCTTTAAGGCAGATTTAAGATATCTATTGCTGATGACACAGAATCTTGGACAAGGTCTCCTGTAGCACAGACAGCCAAGAGGTCTGTGCTCTCTTAAATTACCACAGTCTCAAAGGACCTGACCAGTGTTTTAACCAGTGCCCTCTAGAGATGCATACCAAATGGAATACACAGGTTAAGCATACCCAAACCTGAAACTCGAAATCTAAAATACTCCCAAATCTGAGACTTATGGATAGTTGATACAAGTGGAAAATTTCATACCTTACCTTATTGGGTAAGCCACAATCAAAATGCAGGCACACTAAAACTATTGTACAAAAGCACTTTCAGTTTATAAGTATAAGGTGGACCTGAAACATGAATGAATTTTGTGTTCAGACTTAGGTATCAGCCCCAAAATACCTTATGATGTGTATGAAAATATTCAAAAATTTGAAAATGTCCCAAATACATCCAGTTTCAAGTATTTCAAATAAGTGATACTCAACCTGAAAAGCAAAATATATGAGAATTGATTAGGGGAGTTGACTAGATGATTATAGACACTGAGGTGTCCCATAGTAGATAGTGGGGATTATGTGAAACAGCTAGAAAAATAGCAAAGCAAATAATATGGCTTAGTCCAAGTTCCAAAGTCTCAGAAACAGAGAAGCCAAAGGTATAACTCTGAGTCAGAGACCACTTGTGTAAGTCCTGGGACCCAAGGACTAGAGAAACTGTCTAAGGACAAGAGAAGGATGTACTGATTCTAGAAAGCAAAGACAAGACCTTGTCCTTTATTTGTCACTCTGTTCCATCTGGGCCCCTAGCTGAAGGAACAGTGCCTGTCCACATTGAGGGTAGACTTGCCCTACTTGGTACTTGAACTCACAGATCAACCTCCACGGGAAACATCTCACAGACACAGCTGGTGCTGCCCAATCATCCCAATCAAATGCTGAACCAGAGGGGTTTCCCTTTCAATAGAAGGATAGATTTGACATTTACACTGAAAATAATTAAGGCCACACAGCTATCAGAGCACTCTGTAATCCAGTCAAGTTAACACCAAAAATCAACCATCACTGCAACAAGACACATGACAAAAATTCAAGAGTCTTAGTATACTGTCCAGAACATCATCCTTTTTAAGTCCTTACAGCACCTAAACTTGGAACACAAACCGATTCCTAGTGCCAGTTCTCAATCTCTTTCAGCCATGCAGCTTTCCTTTCTTTAATGGAAAAAAAAATGGATATAAAAACCACCTGAGCTAGAGGTTCCTAGCCTTGTGAACACTGTTTCCAGCTAAGTGAACCTCTAATAATCTCAGTGTAGGCAATGCTTCTGCCAGAACAGTGACCACATTTGACTTTGGGGAAGCATCCTTCCAGCTCTGAAAAAGAGTCAGAGTTCAAGATCTGTGGAATGAATACTGTTCATTGTAAGAATACAAAAAAGATTCTTGTACAAAGAAATCACCCCTAGTCTTACACTGTCAGCTAGTAGGACAAAATTCCTATTAGAATGAGAAAACTGTATATTTAACATGTTAGCTCCATAAAATTGTAAGGTAAAAAATTTTCTAGAGTCAAATAAGTATGTAAAATTTTTAGTTGGCCAGGACTGGTGGCAGGCACCTGTAATCTCAGCACTTGGGAGCCTCAGTCAGAATTCCCATGAGTTCAAGGGCAGCCTAGGCTATATAGTTAGTTCAAAGCCCATCTGAACTACTTGTCTCAAAAAAACAAACAAAAAATGCAGTCAAACAGAGATAGCAGATGAATGTAATGCAGTACTTAGTGAGATCTCTAATACACTCCTGTGCAAGGCTGACTCTAAAAGGGAATACAGATCTATCTTGGACTACTGTAACAAAATCCCACACACTAGATGGCTTATAAACAAAGGAAATTTACTTCTCACAATACTAGAGGCTGAGTGGTCCAAGAACAAGGTGCCTACAAACTCCAGATCTCATTAAGGTCTGCTTTTTGGTTTATAGCTGGCACCTTCTCATTGTGTCTTCACATGGAAGAACTTGTAAGGGGTCCCTCTTGAGCCTCTTTTATAAGGGCTTTAATCCTAATCACCTACCAAAGGTCCCACCATCACCTTGGGGGTTAGTGTTTCCACAAGTTAGGTTTTGAATGTTGCAAGTGGACACGAATGCCACTCTCAAGGTTCACAGAGCCTCTGAGTTAGGCCACCCTGGGACTCGAGAAGGCAAGGGAGTAGACACATCTGCCAAAGATCTGAATAGTTGAGCAATTTCCCAAATGCAATGGTTTATTTAGTATTTACCACATACACAGCAAGACAAAGGGAAGTTCACCCATGCAATAACCTCAAAGCTGGTGGGTAGGCAGGAGTGCCGACAGTGTAGGATCTTTCTTCCATCCGGCCAACACACCATGAAAATACGGGTGACCCCCAGGCAGCACTGTAACTCACAGGGGTTATCCCGAGACCTGTCCACCTGGGGAACCAAAACAGCCTTTCCAGATGGACAGGGTGGTAGTCACGGACAGATGTGGAGCTCCAGTGGAATCTTTACAAAGAGCAGTACTTGGGGAAATGTCCACAAGCATGGAGACCAAAGACTGAGCCTAAGAGCAGGCAGAGGGTCTATCTTTTACACCATGGGGAATTTGGTACAAACAGCATGTGCTAATCTTACAGTGGTGTACAAACATGCTAATACCATGGTGGTAAAAACATGTTTTTCCTTATTGCAAATATGTATTTTTTAGAAAACATTTTTTTAAGTTTCTCAAAAGGGCTTCACAAGAGAAGTTTGGCATGCAGGATGTATGGTTATCACATGGGTCACAAGCTAAATTAGATCCAGAAAATAAGTTTGAAATCAGACAGAAGCATAAGATAGCTTCTGTTCTGCTCACATCAGAAGGACACAAACATTCCAACCATAAAAACATATTATACAGTAAATTTTTTAACTCCATTAACCGTGGTTTGTTTTTGTTTATTTGCCTGCTTGTCTGAAATGGGCAAAGATTATCTTAAGCCAGGCATTGGACAAAAGACCTGGTATGAAATATATAGAATCATTCTCCAAGCATCCATGTCAGTAAGCCTCTGAGTAGATAAAAATGGAGAACTTTAGTAGTCTCATTTGTGCAATAGCTACTCTATCTTAGTATCAGCAGGCTAATTCAAGCCCATGTAAACTTCACTTTCTTCCCCTTGGTTGGACTTCCAGGAATACAACCATCAGTGCTGATCATGCAAGTGACAGCAGATGTCTGTCCAAGAAACAGGTGTCATCATCTAAGTCCTCTGTGACCATAGCAGTCCAGGTGGCCTGATCTTTCACTTAGAGGAAATCATAAAATCTGACCTTTCATAGGGATATCATCATCCTAAGATGCCCATAATCAAGCTCCCTGAATAACAGGAAAACAAATGGAAATATCTCTTCTTTCAGGTAGATTTTTATTGCTATCATGGTATAATCCAGTCTCATTCCACATCATTATATTTTGATACCTGCCATAAATCTAAAATCACTGCTATTTGATGGCAGCATAAAAGTCATTCCCGAAACCGAATCATGCCAAGCCCAGTAAATAAACTTGTCAGCTTCCCTTTCTGTACACAAACAACTGACCTGCTCATTCTTGCCCAAAACATCAGCTAAGGACTCCAGAAGGTGTTCAGGTGCTCTTGCGGCCCAAGAGAAACAATCTATCCTCCTTATCCCTTTCTAAGAGAAGACTACAGCGCAGCATAATTTTCTTTATCCTATATTGAAGTTCAGAAGAAAATTAAAATATTTATAGGATGTCTAACCAGAATCACGAGAGGAATTTGTTTTGATCCTTAGGTTTTATTTTTTTCTTCAAAATCACTGAACAGCTGAGTTTGTTGGAGTCCAGTGTTATAAAGTTCACAGTGCAAGACTCAAAACTCAACACCTCTGTGGCCCTGCTAGCAAAATCCTAGAGAAAAGTTGTATTCTTCAATGTGGAATATATCCCTTCTCTTTCTACCCCAACTGAAGATGGAGCCTCATTGTAACAAGAATATCTTATGTCCGTTAGGAAAACATTTAATAAATGTTTTCATATAGATAAAATTAATGCCTGCTGTTTCTTAATGAAAATAATATACATGAAGTTATTAAAAGGTCGATAAATGTCTGTTTCTTCCTTGTGAACTTTTTCTTCTTACAGAATATCATGCTGAAATAAGTAAAACCAAGGGTATCACACCAGAGCCCCAACCTGCACTTTAGCAAACTACTATGTCATTTTTGCCTTTAAAAACTTCAAACAAGTTGTCAAAATGTACAAATTAGAACTCCCAAGACAAGAGCTAAAAATACAGGCTGTGGTGTAAAATCTGGATTTAAATCCTGGTTTTATCATATGTTAGCTGGGTAAATGGGGGCAAGCTGTAAACCTGGGCATCAATTGCTTTCTAAAATGGGCATAATATTTGGAACTCCTTCAGTGAATTACAGTGAAACTAACAGGAGGCAACCACAATGCTTAGGACAGTTTTTGATACAGGTAAGTATATAATAAATCAGAAAGAAAGATGTATTTTTTTTCCAAATGAAGTCAGACTCTCTTTAGTCCAAACTCATGTCCTGCTGTTTTCTTGCTATGCTATATTGGGAAAATTATTTAAATATCTTTGCCTCATTTCCTTCATCCATAAAAACAAGAAAATACCTAACATGTAGGGCTGTTGAGGAGAAAAATTTATTTATGCAGAAGACTTAAAATAGTGCCCAGAACCTAGCAAATGTTGTTTAAGTGCTACGTGGTACTCTCCAACCTTGTTGGTCTTAGCTGCCACCTGTGGAAAGGAATTCTGCCAGCTTTTCTAGTGTGCATTGGTGGTTTAGTAGTGAGCAGAGCTACCTTTCAAATTTGGTATTCTAAATACCCTATTTTCATGATGATTTAAGGACACAGTAGGTAATCAACATAAATAAACATATTTAATGGATAAATTATATCTTTGAGTCACTAAAAGTGGGAAGACTTTGAGAATCTGAAATTCTTGGTTCCAGTCTGTGCAACTGATTATCTTCATGGCAGGTTAATTCACCTGGAAAAGGATGATTATATGTAACAGGCACTGAGACTGTAACCCAGATGCCTTCCCCAGGTTCATATCCCCATCCTCCAGCCTCTGAAAATTGGTTTCCATCAGTGCACAACTACAACCCTAACTGCAAACTTCCTCTGACTGCAAAAAACTGCCTCACCCAGAATTGTACCTCCTCTCAAATGCTGACTTTCCTAAGTTTTCAAAAGACCCCTCCCCTTATTTCACTTGGTACTAACTCTAAATGGACATCCCAGGACCTGAATTTCCCTTAAAATAAGTTCAATGGGCCTCAACTGCAACTGTACTTCAGACCAGTCACTTCTACCCAATTCCATCATCTCAGTTTCTGACAGAAGCATCACTATGGAGCATTCTGCAATAAACTTTCTGTATGCAACTCACCATTTTAGAACCAGCTTTCAGACAATCTGATCTAAAATAGTATGCTAAATACTACGCTGTCAAAGATAAGACCAAACAAATATTTTTGTTGAACACCTGAAAGTACAAAATGTGCTAGTGGTGTTGGAGAAACATCAAACAGAATAAACATCAAATATTGATACAGCCCTCAAAGAATTTAGAGTTTAGAGATGAAATAATTCATTGCATAATGAATGCATCTAACAAATGTTGCAAAGGAGAAATAAGCTAGTTAGGAGGGCACATAGTAGAGACACAAAGTTGGAGAGGTAGGGAGAGAAAAAAGAGTGATACCTAATGAAGCTCAGCTGAAGAAAATATGGTTTCAATTGACTTCTGAAAAATAATATCTACATAGACCAATAACTTGTTACCCCAAAAAGTAAAGTTCACTGGCTGTCAATCAAAAAAACCACAGGTCTAAAACGGCACACACAGAAAGAGCTGTCACTGCTATTTTGTCTACTTGTCATATAAACTATTTAACGCCTACAATATATTGAGTTATAACTGTAGCACTCCAGCTGGATTTTTATACTTAAATTCAGATTGATTTATAATACTGTGTTTCAAGTTAGATGGTGACATAAGAACATGCAAATTCTGTGACACACAATTATGTCTAGTTAAATCATTACTGGGCAATGCCCTCTACCTGACATTTCTCTTTGATCACAATGTTCTAAGAATCTCTGCACCCTTCATTGACTTCTCTCCTAGACAAAAGAAGGTGTGGTGCTATACTGGGGCAGGTAAGGTTCCCTGATTCTGGGACTGAATTATAATTCTACTTGCATGCAGAAATTGGGCATGTTCTTCACTACCTGATGTTAGCAAAAATAAAGTAATACTTTGGGTTCTGTTTACTTTATTTCTTTGTCTTAGATCTTAACTTAGATGCCCCAGATCCCTATGGTTTATATACTAAAATCTTTAATAGATTGTAAAATAAGAAGTTGTGACAAGGTTGTAATACTGGATTTCAATCCAAGCTGTCCACATTTCTGACAAAATTAAAGACTTCAGAAATTTCTGTAAGTTTATTTTTCATAAATATGGAACTAGGGTCCAGTTTGGTGTTAACTACTCTGCTTTACAACTTTTTATGGAATAAATACCTCATTGCATACTTAGAATGGGCAATGTATAGGAGACAGTCAAGTGAAAAAAACTGAAATGACTGGTCGATAGTGGGATATTTTAAATCTGGAAAGGCCCAAAGAGATAAATGGACTGAGTCACCACCATCTGCAGACTGCAGAGGGAGAGAACCAGGCCTCACCAGGGGGTGATCCCCAGCTGGAAACCAGCTCCATGCGTGGGCTGCTGCCAGAGTGGGGACAGACAGACCCAAGCCTCTCCCCATGAGTCAGCACCATTCATGGACTGTGGAGGCAGAGAACCAGGCCTCACCAGGAGGTGATCCGCGCCTAGAAACCATATCATTTTCATTGTTTTGTTAGATTGGGTTTTATTCTCTTTTGTTTTGTTTAATTATGTTAAATCTGATGGTATGAGCAGCTATTTAAAAGATAGCAAGACATATTATGGTAGCCATTTTCGATTTACTATTGACTTGTTTTGAAGTCCTTTATTGTATTCATTGCTTTGTTTTTATTGTTTCTATTCTATTATGTTCTGTTTGATTTTTACTATGTCTGAAGTTATCTGCAGCTATTTTTTAAGACAACAAAAGGCATTATGGTAACTATTGTTGATTTTGTAAGGTTTTGAAGTCCTGTATCACTTATAATGGTTTATTTTGATTGGTTTTATTCTGTTTCATTTTCCTTGGTTTTATTTTATTTTATTTTATTTTATTTTATTTTATTTATTTATTTTGTGGCACCAGGAGTCAAACTCACAGCCTCACGCCTGCCAGACAGGCACTTAAGCCACTGAACCAAACTCCCAGCCCTAGTTTTTTGAGGCAGGGTCACACTAGGTAGCTCAGGCCGGCCTTGAGCTCACGGTTTTATCATCTTTAAAATAAAAAAAAGAGATAAATGGGCTTTCTGACTACATGGATACATTCTTCTACAATGGTTTCCCCTTCACACAATACAGAACTGCGTAGATCATAGATTATATGGTTCACTACATTTATAATTAAAAACATTTCTCTTTTGTCTCAGTCATATCATATATACAGTAAATTCTCAAACAAAAATTCATCCTTGGCCTATAAGAGGATTTTGTAAGTAATGAAAAAGAGGTTTGTAGTTGTTTATAGAAAGGGATTTTTTTTTTCCAAAAAGTATTTTTCAAGGTCTCATGAAAAATAATCTATATAACCTGTGGCTCTTATGGGTTACAGAGTGTTTTTGTAAATCTCAGCCTCTCTTGAAGTCAGAAATTTTCAATGGCCAAGAACATGCATCAAAAAAATAAAGCTGAGTTAGTATTTGTTAAAATTTTTCCCTTCCTCAGTATCCTATGACAACAATAGTCAGATGAGTATTTTGTGTTTCCTGAGATGGTTTGTTCCTCAACTTAAATCCATCACTGCTTTGGTTCCTAGAGAATATATAATTCCCAAACATTTAAGTCTATCCTCTAAATAACTCTCAAACTCATGCACCCCTCTGCAGTCACATCACAGAGTCACCAAAATCTCACTCCTTTTGGTCTTGTGCAAAGACCTGCTAACTAGTCTCCTTGCATCTCCTCTTGCTCCCTCTCAGCTCAGTCCCTACACAGATCAGAGGAATCACATTTAGTGAAAGGTTGTAAATTTTGAAATAGAGCAAAGCAGCCCCTGACAGTGCAGAGCTGGCCTGGCACTTGCAGTTCGACACTAACAAGGTCTGGTGTTCTCCTGTGGACCATAAACAATCTCACAGAACATCAACATCAGACAAGGCGCTCTGAGGTGATGGATCAAGACAAAAGCAGACAACTACCTAACCATGGTTGAACATAGACAAAAGATGAGCATGGCCAAGCCACAAAAATGTCAAACATTCTCCCTAGCCCAGACCATGATGATGGGTGCTTTTTATTGTTTGTTTGCTTTTTACCAACTACTACCTTAGCCTCACCTCATTCTTCATTTATTTATAAATATAAGAATTATAATGAATCCCAATCATAAAATTGCCCCCATATCTCAGCATGTATACAAAATAAAGTTACCAGGCCTTGACACTTCTTCAAATCACATAGAACAAGCCCAAACTCCATAAGACCCAGCATCATTTTAGGGAGATGCCACAGGCTTCTCCTTGGACTTTTTCTTTTGCTGCAATGACCACTAAACCCAACTTAATGAACCAGAGGCAAGTTCCTTGTGGTCTTTGGATATAAAGCATGGGCTTGAGTTCAAATCTCAATACCACCACTTACTGCACGCCAAGTTATTCAACTTCTTTGGGTCTCAGTTCGCTTCCTTATAAAATGGAGATAGTGTCATCATGTCTACCTCCTTTGATTTTTCTGTGTTTTAAAGTCGTGTATATAATGTCTGTAGAACTTGTTATTTAAAACACATGTGATCAAATAATTCCTACTTAAACTGATAGTCAAAGTCATCACCATGTCTCGAAAGGTCTTTGTTATTTGGCTATCACCTACTTCTTCAGTCTCATGGTACCTAAGTTTTCTCCTCTAAAATATGGGGGCAATAGTATTAATGGGAATAATACCAATTTTAATAATATCACAAAAATCAGGTAAACTCAGAGCTGGGAATATAGCTCAGTGCAGCTCCTGCCTGGCAAATGTGAGGTCATGTGTTCAATTCCTTGTACCAAAAAAAAAAAAAAAATCAGATAAACTAAGCGAATATGTTTGGCTGTGTCTTTGGAACACTTGGGAGCATCAGCACTCAGCAGATACACGATATATCTCATTTTACCTTCCTTCTTTGAGCAAATTACTGCTTTTCTGGCTTTATGAGGTTTTTTTTAACTCTAAACTAGAAAGATTCAGTTTTTTATCTGTAAACCACAGGGATGGAAAATACAGTGTCTTAGCACAATAACTCATAAAATAGACAATCAGTAAATACTGTACTTGGTGAGTAAATAAAGTTCTAATTTAAAATTTTTAAAGTTTGCAATATGTTTCATTAAAATGATCTAATGTAATATTTACAGTTAAAAGGTTATAAAATTTGAATTTGTAAATTCTTGCTATTGAAATACTAATTTACTATGTTTTGTATAGTGATATCCTAAGTTTTTTTGTTTTTTGTTTTTTTGTTTTTTGTTTTTTGTTTTTTGGTTTTTTTTTTGGTCTGGGGAAAAAAGTGAAAAGCTCTGTAAGTATGAAAGCTACTCTATGTTACTTGATTGGAATCTCTCCCAGCATCTGATTCAGGATGCAGAGAAGCTTTTATCTCAGAAGATCACAAACATTTCTGATTAGAAGACAGTCAACACAATATCCTATACTGTATCATTTCCACAGGAATGCCATTTACTACACAAGTAGGCAACTGCTGGTTTTTAAACAGTGGTTTATTTTCCCAGAAAAATAGAAAAAAAAATTTCCAGTTTGGAAAAAAATAGTACCATCCTGTTGTGTTACAGATGCAAAGGTACACAATGCACAGAACAGAACCAACTAATACACCCACAACCACTGCGGAACTTCTCAATGAAGAATACTTGCAGTGAAGCATACTTGCAGTGTGGGGATATTGCTTTTGGAAATACTAGTAATGAGTCCTTGCAAAGATTGCACTCTCTTATGTCTGAATAATGCTCTCTAGTTATACTAAATCATTTTATTCTTAAAGATCAGATTTCCACTTGGGAAGAAAATATCAAAAAGACACCAGTCAGCATTTCTTTGATTATACTAGTTTAGAGGGAGAAATACCTTGAACACAAACTATTTAAAAGGCAACGATTATAACAGAAATAGTGTTGGAAGGAACTTTGATAATTATATCCAAAATAAACCTGCTTAAGAAATTAAAGAGTTTCAAAGTCTCATAGAGGATCTAAATGAACCTTGTCATATAACAAATAAGGAGGTTCAGAGAGAGAACAGAATTTCTTCATATCCAGCTGCCAATATAATAATAATACAACATCATAATTCTGGTCTCCTAACCTTCCATTTTATATTATATACAGTCAACGTATCTCAATTCAATAACATAATCAATGGAGAGAATATTTCATTTCTAGGAACATAAGCACCCTCAATGACCTCTCTTTGAAAATAAAAAAGCTGGTAAATACTTTAAAATGATAAATGCAAATATAATCAAGAAAATAAGGAATATTGGTTCTAAAACCTAAGTGAATGAAAGTAGAGAACTAAAACCTCTCAATCTATGACTATCATTAAATCCATTGAAACTGACCACTGGCTCAGCCCAAAAGACCAAGTTTAAGAAACACTCAAGGTTTTTAAAATAAAAAATGAAAATAAACCACCCAAGGTTTTATACTAGTCTACCTCATAGAGTCAGGAACCCAAAAGTCTTCTTTTAAATAAATGGGCAAGTTGAAAAAAAAATATTCCATGGAACTGCAAGAAATTTTACCTTGCTGGAATATGACACCAAGAAAAAGAAAAACAAATGCCCAGAATTTATCACTTATAAGTTAGACTTCAGGTGAATTCATCATCTGAAGTTACACTACACAGGTTGCCTACAAAGCTTCAAGTTATGAATGTAGTTTAAATTGGTCCCATTCTGCTAATACCTCCAGGCACCAGTTAGAAGCAAATAAAATTAATTCTCGGTATAATCTACTCTCATTCTGATCTTCAAAGAATTCCCACTGGTGATGGTCCATGAAATAAATTTTTATACTAAGAATTCACTTACAAATACACAAAGAAATAAGCAGATAAATATTCACAAATATTACAGATACTGAAACTTTCAGATACTAAAATAAAACATGTATTTATAACCATTGCTAGAAACAAAAGTAGGAACTACAAATACAATTAAGTTGTTTTAACATATCACCAAGGTTTTTAAAAGTAACAAATTAGAATTTTAAAATATAATAGTATTTAAATCTCAAAGAATGTTCTGGCTTCAGTAGGAAGGAGTAAGTACACTTTACTTATCTCTACAACAAAACAAAGTTATGAAAACTGGACAGAATGTCCAAAATGGCTACATTTGAGGACTCTCTGAAGCAACCAACAGCAGGCAAATTGAGAAAGAATCCCAGACTCAAATGTTCCACCAAACCGAAGAGGAGTTTACCATTACATTTTTTCCTACACTGATATTTAGACAAAACCTAGAATTGAACATTGGTGCTGACAGAGAGAGCTTTAGAAGAAGCAATTTAGTTCTGACTCAGGGAAAAGGAAATGATTTCCCTAATACTCAGAAAAAATGACAGAAATCTGAGTTTGTCTCTATTTTCTATCCCTTGAACAGCAGCACTAAAACAACTTCACGGTCACAGCAGCAGTTACCATTACTGCTGGGGCCTAAAATTCTCAGGCAGGAGAATCTTGCCAATGTAGCTTTTTTTCTTTTTGTCCTCACTCAATTGGTCTGATATATGAATTATAATTGCCAACAACTGTAATTAACCCTTATATCAATTAATAGGTGAATGCAGCAACAAACTCTGGTATATCTGAATGATAGAACATTAGGCAGAAATTAAAAAAAATAAACTTCTTCATGAACTAACAGAGATTAGTAGTATAGTTATCTACCTTGTATATCTTGTAATCTGAAAAACTACTTTGAAGCTAACAATATGCAATATATTACCCAGTGTTAATCTCCTATTATTTTGTTTCCAAATTCTGTGTCATCATTCGTTTTGTTTTGTTTTATGTGTCACTGGGGATCAAACTCACAAGCCAGACAGGTGCTTAAGCCACTGAGCCAAACTCCCTGCCCTAGTTTTTTAAGGCAAGGTCACACTATGTAGCTCAGGCCAGCCTTGCGCTCACGTTGTAGCTCAAGCGGGCCTCGAACTCACCACGCTCCTCCTACCTCAGCCTCCCAAGTGCTGGGTCTTTTTTTGTTTTGTTTTATGTAACTCCACAACTTGGGTGAATCTCAAATGCATTATAATGAATAGAAGAAGCCATTTTTAAAATATTTATCTTCTATTTGATCTCATTTATACAGCATTATGGGGAAAAAAAGTAGAATAACAAAGTAGAATGACAAGGAAGTTGTAGAAGAAATTAGTTTATGTTTTAGAGTGTAGACAGACATTCTTAAGATTATGTATTCCACTCCTGAGAGACTCTATAAAGTCTGGTTTGCATTAAGCCTTTAATCAGACCCAGTAAGTCAGAGTTTCTAGCCCTTTGCTCAGGTATCTCTGCCCATCACAAGACCGCCAGATTCTGCTGTGATACTTGTTCTCAAATTAACAGGCATCCAAATCACCAGCAGGGTTTGTCAAGGCACAGATTTCTGTGTCCTACCCTCAGTTTCTGATGCAGAGATTCAGGGGGCAGGAGGCTGAGAATGTGCATTTCTGACAAGTGCCTTGTGGTGTCCTAGCTCCAGTTATGGGTACTTACTTTAGGAACCACTGGTATAGATCTGGTTCTCAACAGGAATCACTAAGGGAATTTAAAAATACAGATGACTGATTCTACTCCAGATACACTGATACAATTATTCTATGTAATCTTCCTTCCTTCCCTCCTTCCTTCCTTTCTTCCTTCCTTCCCTCCCTTATTTTTTTAATACAAAGTCTTGCTATATCCGAGGCTGGCCTACAACTCACCATGTAGCCAAGGATGGTCTTGAACTTGTGATTTTTTTGCTTCAGCCTCCCAGAGTGCTTGGATTACAGGCTGCACTGCCATACCCAGTTCCACTCATTCTTCTGGAATCAGCTCAGGCTTTCATACCTCTTCCCTCCCAAACACTCTCCTGCTCACTCCCCACCCTCCTCTTAAATTTCCTTATGACATGCCCTTCTGTTTTCCCCTGCGTACCTTGAAATGCTCTTTTCAAGGTACTTAACCATCAGTGCAATCAGTAACTAGCTGTGTCATCTCTGTTCTTTCCTCTTGTGTTTGCCTATCTCTGTAATTACACTAAAAGTTTCTTGAGAGCACAACTGTATCTACTATGGTGACTATTAGCCCTCATATGTCCATTCACTGGATTCATAAAAGCCTAGCAAATTAGTATAACACTCTCCTGGGTGTGTCTGGGTAGGTCATGGAGAAATGGCATTAGGTATTACATATTTTCTTTCAGTTCCTCTCTGGCACTGTTCCTCTGCTCTGCTCTCTGGCTGACATAAACTAACCAACTTTTCTCTGCCATACACTTCTACTATGATACTCCTGCCTTGGAGATAGGTGAGTATGGATTTAGCCCCCAAATCATGAGCTAAATTAAACCTTTCCTCCTATACTGTGAATGTTTGCTACTGTGTCTAACAACTGGAAAACTGACAGACACAGAAAACTGGTACTGGAGAAATGGGGTCATTGCCAGGATTGTGCATGATCATGTGCTTTAGAAGTCTTTAAAACTGGTTCACGGGAAGAGTTTGGAGAGGTTTAGAGATGTGTGTTAGAGAAGTCCTAAAATGCTAAAAGCAGAAGCTGATGGCTGGTTCCGGTCAGAGCTCAAAAAACCAAATTATTGATAGGCATGAAGATGGTAAAAGCCAGACTCACGAGGCTTCACTTGGGGAAAAACACCATTGGCATTTGGGCTATACGCTACTGTGGCACAAAACTTGTTTATATTTTTCCCAAAACCTGAGACTTTGCAGGAGATTGGATTTATGAGTGGTGGATTTCTTAATGTGGCAGAGAAAGTTACAAAGCCGCCCAACATTCAGTCTATCACACGGGAACTACGGGCTGCTTTTAGCCAGATCTTTAACAAGAAGTGAGGAAAAGAGGCAGAACAGAAAAATTTGAAAAACTTAAATTCTAGCCCAGAAGGAAACACGTGGAAAGTTGGAGCCAAAGCAGATGTCACTGCTAAAGAAATTAGTACCATTAAAATGAAAGCAAGATCCATCTTTTGTACAAGGATGACGAGAAAGACATTGAGGGCATCTCAGGAATCACCAAGATCCCATCCATTACAGACTCAAGGGTGCAAATGTGTTAATCTCCTTTGAGAAGAGAGTTCCTGAGAACCCTTGCTTGAGAAAGGACCCCTAGGGAATTGGTTCACCAGGACTCATATTCAGGTACTCACAGACTGTCATAACCATAGTCCAAAGGGCCTCATTACTTCTGCTGGCAGCATGCCTTGGCACCTTCCACATCAATCTACCTTTATTAGCATACAGAATTCAAAAGTTGTAAGGCCAGTGAGGCCTCCACCAAAATTTCAAAGGAAAGCCTGGAGACCCACACAAGCAGCCCCTAAGAGCTCATTTCATGAAGCTGTCAGAATGAAGCCTAACAGAGATGCAAAGAATGTGAAATATCAGCTAAGAAAACCTGCAGCCCATTGGTGAAACCAGTCCAAGACAGAGGCCTAGTGATTTGCAATTGGAAAATTCCATCTAGGACCACTCATTCTTTTTGGAACTCATAATTTACCATCACCGTTGCCCAAGGTGCTAGACACAGAGCAACAAGATTTAATGTTTATCTTGCTGGTGTTCTGTTTTGTTTTGGCCCAATTCTTATCTATCCACATATTCCTCTCCTTTGGAATGAAAATGTTTACCCCGTGCCATTGTGCCTTCAGATTATATCATTTCTTTTTGATTTTTACAGAAATTCACAACTAAGAGTTTACCTTAAATCTCCTAACAGATTTGAGCTTTTTAAAATAATGGAAAAGTTGTAACTTGGATTAAAGGATTATTGTATTTTCAGTTGTATGGGGGAGTAGTTGTGCTATGTTAAGTGGAATTCTGCACTTGCTATTCTTATTTGGAGATTAAATATTAATTAAAGAGATGAGTTTGGTGTGAAGTTGATGTGGAGTGAGTAATGACTGTTAATCCTGATATGTCAGCTCTGTTGAATTAAAATCTTTTCCTAGCAGATTAGTGAAGCACGCTTCTGGGTGTATCTGGGTGGGTCATGGAGCCGTGGCCTTGGGTACTGTGCACTGCTCCTCATCTGTTCCTCTCTGTGCTGTTTCTCTGTTCTTCCTGGCTACCATGAACTAAGAAGCTGTTCACTGCCACACCATTCCAAATGTTGACTGAATCTCCCCAAAACATGAGTTAAACTAAATCTATCCTCCTATAAGTTGTGAATTTTAGGCACTATGTCCAGCAACAGGAAAGCTAATACTAGAAGGCACATGCGATGTATTCAATGAATGTTTATTTGAATTAAGGAACATCTTCCCTGCTTCTGAGTATGCATCTGCCTAAATGCCCAAATGCTGACTAGATTCCCCAAAGTCACACTACACCAACTCCATTCACCAATTGCCAGACATAGACAACCATCAGCTTATTGCTGCCGTCCTCAGCCATGATCAGCCTGACTTGCGACTTTTCCTTATAAAGTTTATAACTGGATAAATATTTCCCCAGTCACATAAAACCACCCTCTCTCTGACTCCAGACCATGGTCACATTTATCTTCCTGTGTTTGATCCTGAC